>JAOVYW010007807.1:5640-28326 GCA_025775045.1 Hiodon tergisus
AGGTGCCCAAGAAAATGGACCAGGCTAATGCAAACCTGAAGGTGCCCAAGAAAATGGACCAGGCTAATGCAAACCTGAAGGTGCCCAAGAAAATGGACCAGGCTAATGCAAACCTGCAGACGCCCGAGAAGTTGGAAGACTTGTTATTCAGTGGGAGCTTAGGGAATATTGTGGCTCAACTGTTAAAGGCGCCTCCCCCAAGCACCCAGATTAGGTCCTACTATTTGTGGATTTCAAATACGGAATGTGTCATTTGCCATCTGTGACTGGGAGTTCCGAGCACAATTAACGGAGCGCCATTCATGGGTCAGGGAAGGGAGCATCAGTGGGGCTTTTCAAGGATTCTAACCAAATAGCAAAACATGCAGGCTTCACAGTGCCATCCAGGTGGAAATGATATTAGCACTGATCTTTGTATAGTTCACCTGGCAAAAAAAAAAAAAAATTCCATGAATTCTGTTTAATCTCTATATATTTTTTTTAATTACACAACATTATCGCTGTATTACGCACGCAGTAGTAATAAATAATGTCATTATAGGTAGGCAGACTTTTGTTGATGTTCTATAGTCCGGTTTCAGTTGACCAGCCTTTTAGCAAATTTTTCAATTTTAAATGAAATCTTATTGACTGTTCATGCACAAAGGAAAAGAAAGTTGAGTTTGAGCCAATATGGGTTGGCCCAGTTTTGGAGGGGGGAAAAAAAAGTGTGCAGCATAATTAAAAATGAAGGGACAGGGGAAAAAGTACAGTAATGACCTGAAACACCAAGCTTTCTGCACACGACATAAGCCCGAGACATTAGACAACATGTCTAAGGGTTTATAGGTTCATTTAGAAGAAAGGGCGACTGCTAAAACTGAAACAAACACATTTGTAACAGCCGCCGATAATTCACCCAGTCAATGGACTGTGGGTCAATTTAACCGCTGCCAAACGTCGGAGCCATAAATAACGTTGGTAAGTCGCTACGGAAGCTCCAATTGCCACGCCGCTGCCGCCCAATCTGAGAAGATTGCTCATTTGATTTACCGCCCTGCATCGGTCTCAGTTCCGGCCCATTTAGCTGCACTATTCCAGTGAGTAATTGCCTTGTGTATTTATCAATATGATTTCCAAAGCCATGAATAAATAAAAATGCAACACTTAAACTGTACATGTTTCAGTTTCGACGAGGGCGACCAACAGGAAATCCTCAAAAATCATGAGAAATGAACATTCGTAATATTAAAAAACCAACTGATTACTGTACATGGCCTACAACATGACGCCCATTGATAATAGCTAAAGTGAACAGCTGCATCTAGAATCCTTATCCTTACATACAACAATTGTGTATTAACTGCACACAAATGTGGGCAACCGCACTATAGCAGAATTGCGGTTGAAAAGGGGGGGGGGGGGGAAATAGGTAATATAAATGAATATTACACAGGCGGCTCTTTTCCTCAAACAGAACCCAGCTGACAGGAAACCGATCCAGTTCAAGCTTGCTTGAGATTGTGGATGTTTTTTTTTTTCTTTTTTAACTGGCCTGATCAGGCCTCCCTCCAAGCCCCCGTGTACAGCCTGGTGTCTGCATGGAAGACATTTAATGAGAAGTGGCCTTCCCCGGCCGAGGAATAGCAGCAGAGGGCTGTTGGCAGTGCCTCGTAAAAGAGTCTAGGCTGGAGGGAGGGAGGGGGGGGGGCCTGTAATAAAGATGATGTGAGCTTGCGGGCTTGCTGCAACCAGAAAAGCATTATCTCTCTGTTCTGGACCATTATCTCTCCATACTGTGGGATATTTAGCCCTCTGATCTAATGCGCATCCAGCAGGCTAACGCCGCATCAGTGCCCACACGGGCGCAGAGCAGGAGGCCTTGCGGCGGTTGCGGTACACTAACTGAGGGCCCTTTGGAGACGCCACGCAGGTATGCCGGCTCGCCCAAAAACTTTCGGGTGCGCGTCAATGTGTGGTTCAATGTGTGGCTCCTGCTGTGTCAGGTAAAGGAAATAAAGTGCTGCCAAGTAAACAGTGCTGGCCCCAGAGGCCTGATGCCCTTTTAAGTCATTCTTCTTGTTGCAGGAAGTGCAGCTAACCGGGACGGACCTCCACGCCAGAGACACGTGAACCTGAACCTGCCAGAGGCAGGAGAGGGTTAACCAGACAGCCTTATAGCTACATTCCCAGTGTGCGCCTGGGTGCCGTCACAGGAGGGGGAGGGGGGACAGTGTGAATCAGGTTTTCAATAACAATGTGCTTAAGATCACCGTTTCAAAGGAGAGCGCATCATCTGTCAAACTTAATGGCACTGTCCCAGGAAAACGAAGGAAAACGGAATGGAAGTCATTCATTAGAGGCGTTCGAGAGCCGGCGCTGCTTTCTGCCTGCTGATGTTGCCCCGCGAAAATAAATACATACAGGGTCATTATTTATACGCCGATTTTTCGAGGCGGTAAGCCGAACGCGATTAAGGTCTACTCCTCATTGCTAGAGAGATAATGTGAGAATGGGCTGCCTGGGGAAGAAATCAAGAGTGCCAGAGCAGGAATATCAAAAGGAATGAAGTCTTTTATTACTCGGGAGAGGGCTGGCTCCACACGATAGTGGCGTATCTTTTCCATGCGGGCACTTGATATTGTTTCATAGAGAAGGGGGAAGTCCAGCGATGACAAGGGCTCTTTCATTGATAATGTTGTCGGGTTTAATTGCTGTCAAGAGGGGCCATGGTACAAAAGCTTTTTGAAGCAAAGGCTTATGCAAGGTTAAGTGGCAAGAAAAAAAAACATCTTGTTCAGTCGAAGGGCAGCATCAAATATGACACATTTAATGCAGTAAGAGGTCCGATTAACCACTTTGTGTAAATTATAATGAAAAGTGCTAACGTTCCAGAAAATGTGATTTGGTGGCGAGTAATAAAATACGAAGAATAGATTTTTAAAATTTTAATTTAAATTTAGTTTATTGATTTGACTGGCCGTCAAGAACGTCTGTGCTGGAAATCAAATACATGAAACTAACCACACCAAATGAATATCAGCGTAAAAATAAATAAATGTTATCCGACAGGCCGTTATTTAAAGCACATTAGCATCTTCTCCCCACAGAATCAAGACCGTGTCAGCCTTTTAACAGAAGATCTGCTTTTATTCTGCAAAAAAAAAAACTATGCATCTCCATCCGCTTCCATTAAAATGATCTTGACCTGCCAGCGGATGAGTTGTAATTCTGAGAACAAAGATCCATCGAAAGGCTCAACATTAAGCGTTTTATGAACTTTGGACAAGTTGAACATAATTTCTAATTGTCCGAACGCTGAAGTAATTTTTCCGCATGGTCATCATTCATCATTCTGATGCCTAAGAGTTCGAGGCAATTTGTAAAATGTACTGACCCTCCTCCCCGGCTGCCCACTCCCTTCTGAATCAGTCCTTCGATGTTGTTCCAGTGTCCTGTGACAAGGTTATTGGTAGAGAAGGCTCGCAGAAGGCTTCTCTCCCACTTGAAATACCACTCTCCCCTAATTGCAGAGTCTTACACAAACGATGGGTTACGTACTACACCTTGGAGAGGGAAAACGACAAATAGATGCAACATATATCGGGGTTTGGTAGTTGCACTTCTCCTTGGCAGACGCATCTGGGGGTCTCAAGAGCATTGTCAGCTGGAACAGCTCAGCCTCAGCTTCACCATCACTGCGGAAGTTGGGGGGGGGGGCTTCGGTCTTGATGAAGCGGCTCCCAGGACTCCAGCTAGCAGTACAGGTCAGTGTAGGTGTTCTCAGATCCCTCAGGATCTCACTCCCATAAATGCCCCTCTACGCAGTTTACCTCCCAATTTCCTGGGCAGCCTCCTCGCTCCTAGAGGCAACCCAGATCATACAGGAAAAAACGACCCAGACCGCCATCATATCTACAATAATTGCCCTTGTTTTGTTTTTTTTACCCTCTGCTTCGACTAACGCAGGCTTACTTTGATAGTTCGTGGTTGCACACCAACCATAACGGGTTTAAGGGTCAATGGGAATGTGACTCAGTCATCAGCAGTGTGACACACTGGGTCATCTAATGACAGTTCATGAGATAATTAACTCAAACCTTTAGCTTTCCTGATGGATATCCACTCGTTTTTACATTGGACCTCAGTTGACCTTTGAAGAAAAAAAACATTTTTAAATAACCCACTCAATTCGCAATATAAAGATTAACTTAAATTATGGAAACCAAAATTCAATTAAGCTCACTCCCTACACTAACAGATTAAAATAAGTATGCAAAAACATGGCTGAAATTTTTTTTTGAGATTCCAATCCTGTCATACCAAAATATCATTCCCAGTATATACGATTGGCTTTATACAAACAAACAATGAGACTAAAATAAAATAACTGACAATAAATATAAAAGTTTTTTGTACTTTTAACATCGCCACCTGGCAACAACCAACCAACCAACAAACCCTTGACTTAATTTTTTGGTTTCATTTTCTTTGTGGGAACCAAAGCCCTGGTTTCAAACTCTGATTTAATAGAGCTCCTCTCACTGGGGAAACCACACAGCCAGAATGAAAGACAGCAGCAGGGTGGTTACAGAGTTCACCATTCAGAGAACCCCCAAGCACAGATTAAGCCCCAAATCAAGCTCACGTCATTAGCCGATTGTGACCGGAAGAACACATGGCGGTGGCACGCAATGGGCAGAGCGTTGCCCAGGCTTGGTTAGGTTCAATCAGAAGGACTTCTCACGGCTGGTCACCAACAAGCTTTTCCTACCAGCTTCCCGAGAACTTCTTAAACCAGGGTAGTCTTAAAACCGGGCTGAGGAACGTCAACTCCCTTTGCGGTTTCTCATTTCTGTTTCCTTTAAAAATATGAATGCTTCATGATCAATGTGACAAAGCTTTTACCAATTCCTTTGAGGTGAGAACAGCAGGGTAACTAAAGAAATTAAAATCGCCAGCAAGCACGCTTGGTTGTGCATAAACACATGCCCAGACATCATGTGGACAGCCTTTGGTGGAAGTGTAATACCAGCTCTAGTGACAAGGTATAACGCTGAGCCACGTTCCCAAAGACCAGGGGTCGCAACACAAGGAAGTGTCGTAATTTAACTTGGTGTGCGGACTGCTTAAGATTTCTATAGAAAGTTGCAGTCCAACAACAAAGTTATCCCAGTTTGGTTGTTCTGGAAATTTACTTCTCTCAACTGTAAACTGTTTTTTTTTTTTTATTATTCTAATGAACACACAGGAAGCCACTAGCTGACTGAGTCACTTAATCACATTCTTAGGAAAGAATTATGACTTTTTGTCTTAATTCTTTCCTAACTCATGCTTAACAATTTCAGCAGGAAGAAGAGGAAAACGTGTAGCCAGTTTCATTTCACAAGAATCGGAGGAAGACAAACGGAACTGCCACCTGCGTCTTGATGACACATTTAACGACATGTGAAACCGAGGGCATGCATCTCTCACACAGGGAGGAAACCAACTTTACACATACAAGGGTTTCTAAAGCTAATTTTCAAATGCTCAGCAGGTTTACAAACGACTGTTTGTGCCATGGTAAGAAAACCACATCAACCTCAGAGATCATTGCGTACGCAAAAGCTTGACTTCTAAAAGCCCCAAAGAGACACCAGCCACACACCCAGTGGAGGTTAAAAAAATAAAAAAAAACACTTAAAAAAATAAAAAAATTGATTATATAATCACACCAAAAAAATGTACAGGTAGGTTACAGATCACTCCATGGCAGGCTAGCTACCCATGGACTGTAAGTCCATGCAGCTGTAATGACTCTAGGCCTTCATGAAGTTTCAACTCCAGTACAATAGAGGCACATCATTTATCTGCCTGCCACAGTCGTGTAGTGCTTCTGCGATTCCTAGCAGCCAGACAGAACTGGCCAGGTGCCATCTCCATTAGATGAAGAAGCAGAAGAGCTGGCATTGTGTGTGTTCCCCAATCACTCGGACTCTTGGCAGAACAGGGATCGGGGGAGGGGCAGGAGCAATGCAGGCCTGTTCTTAGAAGGCGACATGCAAGTCAAACCAAACTCAGGGGCTCTTCCGTCAGAATTTGAGCAGGTGGAGCAATCTAGCTTGTTAAATGGGAGATATAATTTTTATAATCCAACAATGAAAGATGGAATGTAGAATGTTGGTGTAGACAGAATAGGTAGAATTTTGGTTGTAAAACAATATATGGGATCTCAAAATTCTGAGACAGAACAAACTATACCTTCTTATGTGATCAAACCAGCCTGGGTAATTGAACAGAATGTCGTAGGGGGTGAAATGCAGAGAAAATCCAGTCTGTTGTCACAGCTTTTAAGTACAAAAGAAACTGAATTTTAAAAACATTCATATTCCTATGTATTTACACATCGTTTAAGATAAGTTTCATTCTAAGGTCATAAATGTCATTAGAATAACATCAACATTGTTGTCAAATGGTTGAAATAATTACGACCATATTAGAAGAAAAACAGTTTGTTTTTTTAAAAAGCAACAGTGAACAGATTTAGATAAATACTTTGAATATCGAACTATTATGTGATTCCGTTACTATGGCAACTGCCCAGATGTTTAAAACTAGTTGACTGACAAGAGAAAATCCGTTATAGTACTATCAGACAGGAGATCTGTTATCCTGGTCATTTATAAAAAGCCCGCTAAAGAGGGTAAATGCTCGCGTAATACTTGCTGCCGTGAGTGTGTAGAGGCAGCTGCCAATTATGTCCACATGTTCCGTTTCAGTAACTAATGAAATCAGGTGACTGAGTCGACGAGACTTGGAACCATAAATCGAGTGAAAACGTAAGAATGATAATAATTAGTTAGTGGGTCAACAAACAACAGAATGTTATAATTGCAACGTTTGCTTTCTGTGAAAAAGTAATGCGACGTACCACACTGCAACTGACCGACAAAATCTTCAATTTTACCACCTCAAATAATACTTTCCTATTTAATCCACCAGTCATGCTTAGCAATGGGTTAACTATTATCACTAGCTAAAACGAACTTGTTTTAACTAGACGTCATACACAGAAATATTAAACGCGTCGAAAAACACTAGATGACAATTAGTTACGTTTAACAGTTCGCGAAACAGGGTTCTATCTAGTTATGTTTCACCAATCAACGTTATCACTTATAAACTCTAATCAGTCCATGAATGTTTGATGTAGCCGCATCTAAAATGGAAAAAAGACGCATTTAATTAGGCATTCTGCCACTTTTGAACAGCATTAAATAAAAGCCAATGTTAAACTAATTATTTAAATGCGCCGCTTTTTACAGTCGTCGAGACTATTTGACTCGACAACTGACCATTCTAATCCAATGTATTCCTACTAGCTAGCGTTCTACCTAGATAAATTAGCACAGGGGCGGTTTCGCCAGTAAACAGTCATTTCATTTAACACTCAAGTTATCATATTTATAAACTTGCACAGTAACTTCGCTTGTTAACGACATCGTACATCTAGCTTTCCTTACGCAGGACATACGTTTAACAGAGCATGACGTTTTTATGTAGCCACGGCTAAACATGTAAATAGCAGGCTACTGGATAGCTAGCGAGCAAAATCGGACTGCAAAAAACTGCAGGAGCTAGTCGAACCATCGCAACGTTTGGAATTCCTGAATATGTGTTTTTGGGTTGTTTTTTTTGGGTTTTTTTTTTAATCAAACTGGCAACGGTTATTGCTATAAATTGCACGTTAGTAACAAATTTCATTCTGAGAATGTAACTAGCGGATAGTCATATATAGCGTAAATACCTGGGACCTGTTGACTCCTCCTACCGGTGTCTTGGTTGGTGGAAGTTCAGTCGGGAACTTTGGTTAACGGTGGGCTTCTTTTTGAAGTTATTCTCTCTTCGAGATAGAAAGAAGGATAAGACGACAGTTTAGCGAGTCCTTAAACGGTTTTCGACCCTGAGCACTACAAGACGGGTTTTCAGAGAATAATGAAGTTGGTGCAGCTCTTACGAACATCAGCAGCCATTACAGTCACGTGCTCTCGGTATGAAACCCAACACCTACCAGCCTAGACCGCCATCCCCGCCCACTTTAATCATCCGCTATGCCTACCACCAGAAAGCTCTATCTTACTTCAGTTTTGCAGTTCTTAATTTCCCCTGTTGACGCAGACTTCATAGTACGAGATATTCATATTTACGTCAATGAACGCACGCAAAAACAATGTATTGACTATTTAATATCTGGTTATTATATATATAATATCATATACAGCTATTTAAATAGCTATGTTCTGTTTCTTTCCTCTTTAGATCATATCAGATTCTTAAAATATATAAAACTGATAATTATTACTGATAATACTTAAAATAAATATATATATATATTGAGATCTGAAACTATGAAAGATATTAGCCATAAAAGACAAACGGTGAAATCTAAGATTTTGGCTAGTCCATGTGCTGGAAAAAATGTATGAGCATGCCCATATCCATTAACAAAACATATGGAAATAAATGTAAACGGCATGTTGGCACTGCTAAGGAAGTACAGACAGCTACCAGCCATGAACTGGTAATATAGTGTGCCCTGCAGCAAAAAGCTGTTGTTTCAGAGGATAATTTTTTACGTGTGTGTTTTCTCCCCAAGTTTAAATCATCACTTTTGCTAATGCATCTTGGCTCATCACAGGGACTCCTACCACTACAGGGTGGGCGAGGAAATTGTGCCCTTGCTCGCTTCCGAGCCAATCACTTCTGAAGCTCCCATTCACACACTGGACACGAGGTTCAACACCTATTGAAGGAGAGGTATGTCCCTCGTGACCACACTGCCAGCCTAAAGGAAGCCATCAGGAGAAGCTGGTTAGCGATAAGCTGAGAGAAGCCCATTCCCACATGTCCATGTGAACTGCTAAGGCTGTGACACTGCTTTGCTTTCCCAGTTACAGTCCAGAAATTACATGACTTAAACCTTACTAACCGAGCCATTCAGAAGTCAAGGATAAATATTTTGTATATCAAAATGATAATGTATCAAATGCCCTTAAATCACTTACTTCAATTTAATTAAATTAAAAACAGTCTGTACAGTAGGTGGTGTTCCGAAATACTTTTTAAAAATCATGGTGTATTTATAGAACACTACATGTTCAAGTAACATGGGAAGTTTGATTTGTTATTTTGAACTTTCTTTGAGCTTTATGATAACCATGAGCTCATGGTAATGAATTTTTCATAAATTGGATATTTAGCCAATTTTTTTCTAAATTAATTCAACATCAATATGAATTAACCAGAGTGGTACATTAATTAAATGGGACCATTTTTGAATGACAATATTTTAATATTAGCTTGATAAAAATATATACACTACTTTGTATGTTTGTGGAGTGATACATACACATTTGGTGCTTTTTTTGTGATTCAGTGATGCATTCAGTCTGAAGATTTCAAGCTGAAGACTGACACACTGACAGCACCGCTTTCTCTCCCAGGCCAGAATGTGTGAGATTATACCTCACAAAGGTTTCCCCTGTCTAGTTCAAACTGTGCCAGGAGACTGGTGGAACTGGAAACGACGGCCACAAGCAGACAAGAGGTTCCGTGCAGTTCCAGTGCTGTAAGACGTGCACGGAGACCGCCTCAGTCTCACAGCTGCCCTCGGCAGAGGCAGCCTGCTCCCTTCCTCTCAGCACGGCTGGTGTTAATTGCGGTTGGTTTTAATTGGAAACAGAGGCGCACCCCAGACACAGTTGCATCCACAACTGTGGGCCCTTGTCACCTTCCACCCCTGCTCCTGTGCAAACCGAGCGTGGTAAACACTTATCACATTAATTTGGTTGAACATGTGGGGGAGGTAGATTCTGGGTCAGAGTTTGAAGGATGGTTTAAAAAGCTTAAAGTGCATTTATTTATTTCATTTTTTAAACTTTTTTTGAGAATGGAGAAAGGGGGGTTGTCTTTTTCATCAGCCCAGAGCTGCATTAATTGCAGCACGCACAGATGCCTACTTGTCTTACTGGCAGCCGCACCTCAGCACTTCCTGAGTGAGTGGCTTACTCCGATGGGCCGTCCCTGGGGGTCTCCACAGCTGCGTTCTGAACATACAGCTATGCTGTGAGACCCTTACATCTTGAGGCAACACTTCCTGTGCCAGACATTGAGTTCAAGCCATGACTCCTAGGCAGAGAAACCAAACCAAGCGTGGGGCTGTGTCATGTGTGTCATTCCACTCTGTGTCGCATGTACATCAGACACCCTCTAGGTCAGGGAGAGAACTTGATCAGTTAACAATATTAATTTATCAGTTGTGTATCAACAGTTAGTTTTGACAAAGAGGTACAGGACAGGCAAAACATTTACATTTACTTACACTTACATAGGTACACACAACCTATAAAGCTATCTCATATGAGTGTGAGTATTTCCAGATTTGCCCAAATGGACAGGGGGTCGTCAATCCATTCTGCACATTGTAAAATTATTCCTTTCAGGGTGGAAAAACAAGGATATTTTATGAGGTATGGCAATAAGGGAGCGAAGAAACAATGCAGAGTTTTCCTAATCCGGGAACGTGAACTGTAGACTGAATGTCCTGCCGTATCAACAGATGTGTGGCACCCAATAGAAACCCCTTATTTAGGGGAAGCTCGAGGGAAAGACGACACACAAGACCTGGACATGGACAGGTGGAGGTCCTGCGCAGTCCCATTACATTTTATTAGGCACCTGGAAGACTCACAGCAGGTGTTTCCACCCACACCACAACCTCCTGTAAATGCTAGGCCCCATTAACTACCTAGGCTCCACTCCAGAGCTATTTCCAGTGTAACAGTAGACAGCCCGATCAACGTCATGGCCCCAGTGTAAGCTGCATGTCACTCCCAGAGATGGAAGCACATAGCTGGACCAAAAATTTTGGTATCTTCCTGTGTTTCCATGTAAAAATCATGGCCCCTATTCATAAATTGGCCAAAGGGAATTTGGATCTGTCACCCAGAAAGCGGCGTCCTTGCCACTGTAAATGTTGAGGGATGGCTTGGTCCCTTAAGCCACTGGAAAGCTGGAAATTGGGTGCCAAAGGAGACTGGATGCCAAGGATTCATGGGCTAAAGGGATCCACAGACCCGTTCATCACCAATTTCCCTAACCGCTTATTCAAACATGTAGCAGCCAAGCACTTACCGCCACTAGTCTTTAATATCCAGTGTCCCAGAGTACAACCTGGTGCCAAAACCACTGAGCTACCAGGCACTCTGTGCCCCCAGGGCTCCAGACTCTAATCAGGCTGGTAGACGAGGCAAAATATATTATTATGAGCAGTTTCTGGTAAATCATAGCACAATGAACAAAAGCACATTATCCCCAGTCAAAAGTAAATGGTACATTTGTGTAGATTACTCTCCCTGACGTCAGTATACTTGGACTGTGGAGCTGAAGGAGAATCCAGGGTGGAGAGAGCAGGAAAACCATTATTCTGGCTCTGGATTGTCCTGTTAACCAGGAACTGGGAAAACCAGTGGTGCAAATGGTACATAAAATACATAAACCGTTTAAGCAAATATAAGTTTCCAGATACATGAATACTTACAAACAGATAATCATTTATTCTCTTGAGAAAAAATGTCCTTCGTGTTTAGGGTTTAAATTTTCTTTAGCATAAAAAAGAGAAACAATTTTTCAAGCTCCGTGACGGTTTAGCTGTTTCGTGGGGTTTAGTCCATCTGAAAACATGTGGTAAGCCTTCTGGAATGTTTCAAATGATTCCCAGATGTGAACTGCAGATGTATTTAACCCCTTCCATTACAGGAAGGTTCCTATTGCCAGAGAAGACTGTAGACCGCAGCCCTGGTTGGGTAGCTTTGAGGAGAACAACTCTAGAATCCCCCTACCTCTCCGACAAGTTCTGTCACTTTCACTTTATGACATCTCACTGGAGCAAGGGTTTTGGTTGGTAAAATGAGAAATGAAGATTGGAGAATATCTCAGGTGCTTTGTACATGTGTAAGAAATGTAGATATGTTTTTTAACATCATATGAAACAGCAGAGGGGTTAAATGGTCTGAAGAAATACCTTTGGGAGTGATTGTTAGTTTTCATGATTTTTTTGGGCCTTTTTTTTGGCTTCCCTATGGAGTGTCACTTTTTTTTTTCTTTGCATATTTCGCAACTTCTAATACTCACTTCAGCTACTTTTACTTTGTATTGAATGCCTATAGCTCAAAAACATCAGAAAAATTAAAACATAATAAATAAATAAAAACCAATTTAAAAATAGAACAATTGATTTTTTTTCATTGTTCACCTATTATTTAAACTTGCTGGAACCTCACTAAAGCTGTTGTAAGCCACTGACATCTCATCTCAAAAACTTTCTTGAGCTGCAGCCATGCTTCAGTTCTAATATCTGTCCTGTAATATATCAGGATCAATTGAATACAAAAAAAAGTAGTCTGGATGAAGTTAATAAGTCATTTTAAATGTGAATGTATCACATCAAAGCAGAGTTTAGTCGTTAACTTCATTATTATCATTAATCCTGTTGTTGTTATTGCTGTGAAAGAGAGAGAGGAGGTAGCGGCGCGCCGAATAGCCGCGAGAGAGAGAATTTAACAATTCTGTGTAGACTGTACTGGGGGTGGAGATAGTGAGCTGATTGATATCCTGCGAGCAACAAACTCAAATGACCCTATTTCTCTCTCTCTCTCTCTCTCTCTCTTTCTCAGTCACTCAGCAGGATGAGGCCTGTCAGCCTGCCAGAAAACGTTTGGAATGACGCCCATTATGCAGAATAATAACAGACAGAGGGACATATGTAGGGAAAAGAGGAGAAAAGTGACAGCGGTAGAGGGGCGAGGCTTAGAGGGGAACCAGCCGGCGAAAAGGCTGTGTGAGTTACAGGGAGCTCTAGATCCACTGCACAGGACCCCTGAACCCAAAGACAGAACCAAACAGCCATCAGTTTAGAAGAGCTCTTGAACACCCAGACAAGAGAACAATAGGCTTTACTCTACTATCTATGTTCAGCCTGAATATCTCTCCAACCCTCAATCTCTTTTGCTTTAGCCAAAAGATTGCTCATTCCAAATGAAGGTGTTTCCACCCGCACCACAACCTCCTGTACATGCTAGGGCCCATTAACTACCTAGGCTCAGCAGTGGGTGGTGGTGGCAAAAAGTTATATTTAAAAAAGTTATCTTTGTGTGCATTTAAGTTGTGCCCCTTTCTACTCCAAGATTCCATTCCCATTTTTTTTTGGGGGGGGGGGTAAAATAATAAACAATTTTTGTGTTTTCTCCTCAACTTGGAGCTGCCAATTGCATCCCAGCTCATCTGTGCAAACCCTGCCACAATACAGGAGAGGGTGAGGAAGAAGAACCATTACAATGGAGACATGGTACAGTGCAAAGCTCTTGTTAAAAACACAGGTCATGTACCAGAATGGAATTGTGGTGATAACAGAGGTGACAGGTTTGGCAAAGGAGGCTAAAGGTGTGTTTTGACGGGGATGACTCTCCTGTCTTCAACGACAGACGCAAACCTCTTCTACTTTTGTGGAGGAAAAATTGCTCCACCGCATCCAAATAGAATTATTGAATTACTGCAGCGGCACGGAAATGTTTGGGGAAAAAAACCCACTTCAGCAGGTTGGCTTGTGATAATTTCTGATGGGGAGCTGGTAGGAGGATGCTGGCCCTGCACTTAGGTCACGCTTCCTGTGTTGTCCCCTGCCTCTCCCGTCAGCTGCAGGGCAAGGCCTGCGTAGCCTTTGCCCATGCCATTCATTTGCCAATGGATTTGCCCGTATGTCCCCATAATTAGACAGCTCATGGAAATAATGGCACATTAATGAGCTTTCTGTGGCGGGAAATGAGCTGGAACAACAGAAGCGGGACAAAATCACAAATCAATTTCAACAAATCTAATTAAGGTTTAATTAGCCTCTAGAGCGTCGTCTGGAAAATGATGGGGGAAGAGGGGGGTTTTGGGGATTGCATATGGATACAAAGCAAGATGAGTAGAGGTAGATGGTGAGATTTCCTAGGTGGCTTTGATTAATTTAATTGTGAAAAGGAGATAACGAGAGATTAGCAAATGGAAGTACTACTTGGCTTTGCAAAGGAAGGAATTTCCCTTTGCAGGCACAATCCATTGGGTTTCCTACAAAAACATTAGCATGTTGGGTTAAAGCACATTTGTGGTGTTGTAATTCAGGGAAGAAACTAGAGAGCTGAATTTTGGCATTGCTGACCAGCGCCCCCTGTCGGCCTCCCAATCATCAGCAAATAGGCAGTGCCATCGAGAGGGACTTGCCTCTGATAGGTCCTGCAGCTCTCATTCAGTCTATGTAGCCTGCAGAGAGTAAAAGAGACAGGTGGCTTGAAGGAAACTGGATTGGAAGAGGCTATTCGTACCACTCACTCTCCCAGTGTGTGGTGGCAGGATTCTTAGCGACAAGCATTAACATAATTGTTATAACATAATAAAGATTCCAAATTGGCGAGATAAGATAAAAACTATTTGAAATGAATGTAAAAAATCAGGAAAGAAAAACGATAACGCAACGATAACCACATTGAGTCAGGGAACAACCAGGAGCAGCTGGCCTAGCTGAGGAGACCGGACATCATGCAGTTCACACAAGTAACTATGCAATAAAGAAGCTTTGTAAATCGCTGTCAAAACCCTGGGCACTAATTTGGTGGAAACATTAGCCTGTTAAAGTGAGTCTGAGAGAAAAGAGGTTAAGTTTTTGTTTGCCTTTTCCTCACTTCTTTATAAATGTGCTGCCTCTTTTATGCATATGTCTACAAATGTTTGAAAACAGAGTTATCTGCCTCCTATCAGATCTGCCTCCTCCTTTGTCCTCCTCCTAAGTAGCTGTCTCATCGTGATTTTTAACTTTAGTGGTCACATACGAAACCAACATATTTTGCACTGTTTGATCAAAGTTTTATAGCCAAGGAATAAAAACAACCGATTCTAACACTTCATAAACTTAAAAAAAAAAATGGCCTGGAAGTTTACACAAGAACAAGCGACTATTTTCCCATGGTCAGTTGTTCCTATCTCAGCTCAGGGCATCTGCACCATGGCAGACACACCTTCCCCAGAACAAAACTCGCCATGCTAATTTGAGTTACTGTCAAACGGTGTATCATTGACAATCCTGCCCGTGTATGTGTCTAGTACAGGCCAGAATTAAACACATCTGCAAGATTGGAGAGAGGAGTGCCGAGTAGGAAAAACATCAGGACAAAAGTACAGTTTGGAGAGAGAGGGAGATAGCAATGATGAGATGGAGAACTGGATGCTGAGAGAGAGAAAGGGACCAACACAAATAGCAGAACCTATGCATATGGATATGTGCACCACAGTGATGTTAGAGAGTCTATCTGACCTATATCTGAGGTACTGAAACAAAGAACAATGTGAAAATGTTGTGTCCAAATACCAGTGTTTGGCTACTGAAGTATTGAAGCAATACTTAAGCATTTAAATGTCAGGGGGTAATAAGGAATGTTTACTAAACAACTATCTGTGAATATTCAAGAAGCCACTTTTAATCATATTTATATTTCCTTATGTTTCTACCTCTGTTGTTTGTGGTCCTGCTAGATGAGATCGATCACTTTGTTTCTCAGTAATTTCATAACTGATTGATAGTAATAGGAGTGATTTAACATATCACTGTGAAAAAGAGGGAAGTTCAACAGACAATTTCACGCGAGGTCCCGTTGTGCAACAAGAGCTCGTTTGGCTTTTTGCTCATGCCACGGCACACCCGGTATGGTCGCGTCCGACTGGCAGAATTTCAGGGTCCCTCTGCCAGAGTCGGGTTTCACCAGACCAGCGTGAGGGCGGCAGATGGCACGGCGGGGGGTAGAGAGAAGATGAAGAGGAGGAGAGCAATTCCGGCTCTGTGCACACAGTGCGGAGCACATATTCCTCTGCAATTGCACGTGTGTGAGTTAAACATAAAACAAGCCGCGTAAACTGACAGTATGTGCATGATTGCTAGGGTTTTCAGGGTTGATTTGGTTATTTACTTCATACCCCCGGGTACCCTTTACATTCTGGGGTACAAGCTCTATCCTGTTAAAACTAAATGGATGAAACATGGTCATTCACGTGGAAGCAAATACAAAGTACATGCTTCGGTTTACATCCTTCTTTGTGTAAGTATGTGAGGCACTTCAATGGGAAACCGGGTTCCCAACGGCAGGAACAGCCCGTATTCTTACATTTTCTTTTCTCATCAGCCGTTCATGGCATCCAACCTCCACCCTTTTCACCCAGTTCATGTTTAAGAAGTTCAAATGTGGATTCCACTTCATCCAAATGACTTGGTATGGAGCTCCTCAAAACAATGTTGTATTATCTTGTACAAAGAGTCTCTCCCAAGAGCTGCTACATTGTTATCTGTAATTTAATACCGACAAATTATCGAAGATGTTGACCATTATTCAAAGGTATCAAAAACATAGCCTACATGTCAATAACATCTACAAGACACTGAATGTTTGTTTCATTCCCTCACCCAAACCTCTGCTGGCTACTGGCTAGTGTGGGACTGATGTAGTCAGTGTCTAAATCCCAATCTGGCGGGCATCCATATTGAGCTTGATCCACATAATGAGGGCAACATTCTTACCAAGGGATGGGGGAGTGCAAGATGGTGTTGGCAAATCTACAAAAATGCATGCAGGCTCAAAATGACTGCATACATGGAAATAGATACATCATGCAGCTGAATGGGGCACTCAAAGAATACTTTTAAGCATACTGAATGTAAGAGATAAAAGTGTAGGCCATCAATATTATTTAATGGACTCCGGAAGTAACCAGATGTGCTGGGTGAAGAGAGATTAAGGTCACATTGTCCTGTCCCTGGCCGGACGGATTAGCGTCACTATCAGCATGGATCTAATAAGTCGACAGACGGGCAGTGGCAGAGGTAACCTGATGGATGAGGACTGGGGTCTGTTCTTAACTTCGATGTCCAACAACATGGTCTTGATAAGCACAGAGAGGGTTCTCAAAAATCTCCTTGTTGAAATAGTATTCCTTTTTTTCCCCAGAGAAGATAGGCTTGTCATCTTAATTTTCAACGAAAGCAGCCAAGCCATGAGTTGGACATCGTAAACACAGTATAATATACTTGCAGGCAATTGTAGTTCAGACAGCAGTAAATAAATATAGCCTACATATGAATACATGCAATTGCATGGGTGCTTGAGTAAAGCAGCCTAACCCTCAGTAGACATATATATATATATAAATTGACAGTGCACTGGAGACTAAATGTGCACAAGGTTGTGAGAGGGGAATTCTCAAGGAAGGCCACTTGAACATTACACCTTGTGCAATCAGACAGATTTATGCATAAAAATCTAGCATTTTTGAAACGCTTGTAAATAATTTCTAGAAGTCTTTCAGTAATTATGAATAGTGGTAGGTATAAACAGAAAGCATATAGAATGTTGGGCAATGTGTTCTTCCCTGAGAACGATTAAATGGGAAAATTACTCATGAGTCATCTTCCAGAGCCAGGTTCTTGCTTACCTGCTGCCCCTCTATTGACTTAACAGATTTGATTTTTCTAAAGGACATTTTTTCAAAGGACAATGGTGCAGCAAAGTGTGATCCCTGGCTGTCGCCTCACATTACAGCCAACAGGCAGCAAGCAGAATGACATTTAGAGGGAGAGACTGAAGAAGAACAGATGAGCTTGTGTCAGGAAGCCTCCCGGGGTAGAGTGAGGGAGGGAGGGATGGGGGGGCGGTGAGGTAGGCCTGCTGGTTGGGCTTTCTGCATGGCATTCAAAAAAACAAGTAAGGGGTAACAAGAGGGCTCCCTCAGTACTTGAAATGTAACTAGGACGTAACTGGGTGTTTGAAAAGGCTAGACATTTTCAACAGGCTTTTCCTTCTCATTTATCCTATGTGCATAAATTACATGGTTTGATCTTGACCCAAAAGAATGACCCCGTACTCGACAAATAGGAACGCTAGAGAACTTTAGATGGCCAGTCCCTATCCCCCCTGCGGGATAAAATATGGTGGGCCTTTCTTCCATCCTCCCTGACTCGCTCTCTCTCTCTCTCTCCTCTCCCTCCCTCCCATCACCTGCCTGCCCATATGCCGTACATTATTCAAAGTAATTTCTTTCAGCCATTTAAATTTTCACCAGAAATTGAATTAAAACTTTCTCTATTTTTGCAATGCCTAGGTATTAAACTAGCCATATTAAAAACAAAAGAATTAATGCCTTTGCTGTGCAGTGCTTTACACGTGATAATTACAAAGACCTCCCTAATGCACTGGCTGCCCACACCCACCCACCCACCCACACACACACACACACACCCACACAAACACTCACACTTACAAATTCAACCCACTTTCATCAGTCTCTCACGCAAGGCTTACTTCACACCACTGGTACATTTTCATACCACCCCACCCCCTTCGCAAGGAGAAATGAAACAAGCCAGCCCGGTCACCTCAGGTCGAACTGAAAGACACAACTGACTCGACTGCCACACTGGCTCATCTGACTTCCACCATCCACAAGGGGAGGAAACTGGCAGACCTTTACCATCAGGACCCACGCTGATGGGCTGCATAAAACAAAGCGAATGGAAAGCATAGGCCTGGCTGTGTCTTTGCATACAGCTCACATGTGGGAGCTTAAAATTAGGATTTTCAGGCAGCTGAAGACGCCAGTCAAGAGAAATATCCTCTGTGGCCTGCCTGTTCTACACCAAAAACGGATGGAGCACGTAACATCAAGGGGCAAACTTTCCTGGCAGACTCTGGAAAGTGTTGATAAATGCATTTTTTTTTCCAGTGCAAGCAGATATGAAATCATCTTTAAGACCACAGTTTATCCACAATTACCGGTTTCTTCGCTGTCGGCACTGAGCAGTAACCAGGCTGTCAAATGCACACTGTGAGCTTGGGCACTTCCTGTTTTTCAACTACTTTAATGTTTTCTCTACATTGCTCCCTATAACGTATGTTAATAATTAATAAGTATTTATATCCAATCTCATAGGTTCTGTCCCATCACCAATGTTCAACATAAAAGAGAAAAGAAAAATATCAAAAAGCATGGTATCTGAGGTGCAAAAAAGTTGACTCTTACAAGTTAAAACACTTCATAAATGAATGTATTTAATTAATTGATTTTTACAGATTGTGTCCTGATAGTATGCAATTTTAGCAATCCCTGAAGTTTCAGTATGAATCATCCAGGAAAGGGTAGTAATGTCAATGGCACTGCACAACCACAAATGAGAAACGGACAAGTGGGCGAGCACTCTGAATGATCTTTACTTGAGGATGGTGTTTATGTCCTTAACTGGACTTCTTTGGCCTTGAGTAGGGTGGGTCCGTCATTCAAATCATCCGCGTCCCTCAAAAATGACTGAGAGGGAACCTCTCAAAATAGCCAAAGAATGTATATTGCTACATTAAAATACAGGAGTTAGGATACCCCTGTTCAGAAGGACACCAGATGAGGCATGCTAACTATTACAAGCATGAAACAAACACACTCATGTATTTTCCAATATTTTTAGGACTTGGACTGGGGGTAACAAAATTGTACTCCATTAAGAATTTTTTTTCCATTATTATATCTCGATGGTACACCACAGTAGTATGTGGTCTCAGCATGCAGGCCCAATCCTCTGATCACACGGATCACCACCTGAATGCAAGCTACCACCCAGTTACACAGAGACTTCTGCATATGGTACATTTCAGTCGTTTAGCAGACTTACAATTTATACATTCATCCACATATAAAGCTGGATATTTTACTGGAGCAATTCAGGTTGAATCAAAGGTACAGCAGTGGGACTTGTACCAGCAACCTTTCCGTTACAAGCCTGTCACCTTAACCACCATACAACCAGTCATACACATGTGTGTAAGAATCCCTTTCCAGTTCACCGCTTACACACAAACACAGGTGCTAACCCTTTTCATTCAATCTTTCAAAGTTTATATCAAACCGGATTTGAATACCCAGCCAGTATGTTTCACTACAGTCGTTTACTCTCACTTGGAACCAGAGCTCGGTCAGATAAAGAAGGGAAACATTATTACCCATAGACTAGCATGTGTGCATGTATTACATTAAACACGGCCTCCCTCCCTCCCTCCCTCCCTCTCACCTGAGAGACCTCAGATTAATCCCAGCCCTGGCTTTTCTCTCTCAGTGGGATGGGCCTTAGCTCTTGTACCTCGGCTGAGAAATTGATCCGATCTGGCAGAGGAGTACGAGGGGAGCCATCAACACCAGATCCGATCAATGTTACCTATTAATCTTACATGGGCAGATTGTGTGTGTTCCTGTTTGCATGTGTGTGGACATTTATAAATATCAGTAAATGCTACTACATGTGTTTGAACAGAGAGTGAAATGAGCGGATTGCATGGCCAAGCTATA
Source organism: Hiodon tergisus (assembly GCA_025775045.1). Taxonomy (NCBI): domain Eukaryota; kingdom Metazoa; phylum Chordata; class Actinopteri; order Hiodontiformes; family Hiodontidae; genus Hiodon; species Hiodon tergisus. Next base: position 26,071 of record JAOVYW010007807.1, read on the forward strand.
CTAAGAATTCCACTCTTTTGTTTTCAGGACGGGGTGGGGGGGATGCAGCTGAGACCTCTCTTGTCTCAAGGAGCCATAAAATGGTCCAGTTGGCAATATAGCCTGTGGACAGCCTGTTCATTCATGTTGTGTACTCAGTTGTAGCCAGCCAGTGTGTCTGGCAAAAATATATCTATATCTTCACACTTGTGTGTTAAAGTGCCGCCCTTCAAAGTAGTACATTATAATTACAAGCAATATTTGAAGTTTTCATAGAAGAATTTATATGTCCACGATTAGTAGAGATGCCATTATGCAGACACTACCTTTAGCCATCCGTTGCTTTGTCTGAGATAGTGTTCAATGGTGTTATAAAAAACAGCTCAAACACTTCTTATGAAAGCGGCTGGTTAATGTCAACATTTTTAAAGGGCAAAGTCGAAGGCAAATTGCCAACAATCCCAATGAACATGGATGTGAAATGCAGGTATGGAGAACAGGGATATGACTAGTCTCCATTTAGACGCATCATATAGATAAGCAGTAGCAAGATAGGAAAAGGGGGAGAGATCACCATGGAATTTACCATGGTAAATTATCATGGTAAATGTGTGAAATGCAAGGGAGTACATCAACGCACTTGTCAGCAGCGGGGCTTGCAGTTCAGATGATATGACACAGCAACAAACCTCTGGTATTTTCTGGTAGAAAAATAACTGTGCCATAAAAAGGGGGGGGGGGGGAGTTGGTTGTAATGGCATGTTTTTGGAATGAAGGACACTTACGGTCTTGTCTATCTATTGGAAGATGAAAAACACAATATCACACCAGGAACAAAACGTAATGATAAGTCAGGAATAGAGAAAAGGAAAAAATAATTCAACTTTAGAACTGAAATATGACCTTCCCTCATTCACGGTTGAAGAACAAAGTTCTGCATTCTTTTTGCTGGCCACAAGATTGAATGGCACTTACCCTCTTACATACGCACGCACGCACACACACACACACACACACACACACACACACACACACTCACAAACCTCCTTGTACTGGTTGTATTAGACATGAAAGGGCAAAGGGCGTAGGGGGTCTTTTGAGTTTTTTTTTTTCTTGAGGTGGAGTGGGGGATGTAGCAAGGAGGGGGCGGTGTAAGATTTATTTGCTGCTGTCGGAAAACTTTGACCCCAGAGTTGTAAATCTGTCAAAGGCGTCTAGCCAGCCGAACAGGAAACATAGAGGAGAGAGAAGGGGGCGGTGGGGGGTGGGGGGTTAAGACACACCCGTGGCTCAACATTTCAAAAGAGGCTGTTGGGACAGGAGACAATTACTATCTTGAAAATGATCCTTTCGCAACCATGGGCGTCCTGCCAAATTTGCCACCATCCACCCTCCAAGTCCAACCCCCACCTGAGCTGTTCTTCTCCAGATTCTTCCGATGCAGAGATGTAGCATAGTGGAGAAGGATAGGTGACTGGGATATTTCTTTGAATGGCTTTTGCCTCTTTCTTTGTCGTTGTCCCCCCACCTTCCTTCTTTCCCTCAGAGTCTCAGCACAGGAAGCAAGACCACGCACATCCTGTCCAGCTGCCTGATCTTACTCAGCACAATGACGTTGCCATGCGCACTAAGGCATAAAAAAAACTCTAAACGATCTCTCTGAGCCACTGCTGAACCCCCCCGGGGCTGACATTTAACACTGGCACAACATTGCTGCACTGCTGCAGCAATGCAGCCACTTTGCTTCAACACTGTTGGAATCTGTTGCTGATTTTCAACCGGACACCACTGTTCCCCCTACTGTTGTTGTCCATTAGGAGGGGAACAGAGGGCACTTCCACTATGCAGGGCCCATGGCTGTAAAAAATCTTTCACATATTGTACCATATTAGAGCACCCTGTAAAGCTTGGGTGTACAAATCTACCCTTTGCACAACCTGTATAGGAGTAAACCAATTTCAAATACACTCTCCAAGCAGGATAGCTTACCCCAATGGATTCTCATTTTTTTCATGATTAAATCTGAATTTCCACAGATTTAATAGATACCTCTTTTTTAACAACCAGATTTAGGATTTATCTGGAAGCACACATATAAATGAAATTGTACAATGTTATCCATTATTTAAAAATCTTAATAAAAAGTAATCTACTAAACAGAATTTACATTACATTCCACATTCTAAATATGGACTAGAAAATTATTATTATTATTATTATTATTATTATTATTATTATATTTAACTTATAATTTAACTGATTTAGGTAATTATTTAT
>JAOVYW010007807.1:30379-41829 GCA_025775045.1 Hiodon tergisus
GGTCATAGATGTGCCCAAATACAAAAGTGTAGAGAAACCGGTCATAGATGTGCCCAAATACACAAGTGTAGTGAAACAGGTCATGGATGTGCCCAAATACAAAAGTGTAGAGAAACCAGTCCATTGAATGCTTCTTTATGTAAATGTTTTGTAATGTTTGACACAGAGTGATCAAACCAAGCAATACACTTTTAAGTTGTGGTCCGATTGGGATAAGAGCCTCTTCCTAATGCAGCCAACAGACAAATATGTTACCAATATGATGGTTTCCTGACCAGTTCACCCTGTCACCTTGATCATAGGGAGTCTCAATCTTTGGTCCAGGTTTACTTGCTATTGTAGATAATATTCACATTTTTAAAATCACTGAAGTCATACTGTCGCCCTTATAGTAAGAGTATGCTGTTTTACCATCATACTTGTGTTGATTCCGTGTCTGTCCTGTTTACCCTTTTGTGTACTTGTATACACCAAATGTGCTTTGCCTTAATCACTTTTGATTGCCAAATAAATAAATGTTAATGTAATATAATCTTTGTCCAGTATGTTTTACTTTCCCTGATTATTTGTTTCATAACACACAGATTTGTTCATGCACCCATCATGCACCCATCATCTAGGGCTTTGTCCACCATCTCAAATCGGTTTTCAGAGTTGGGACCCAGTACAATAAAACTCATTCTTTTTTTTAACACCCAGAGACTAAGAAGTGACCCTGATTTAAAAGATTGGATTCAACATGTGATTTTTTGTTCCCCCTGAGTGATGGCTGTCTGAGTGCCCTTTTCCGTCCAGTCATGCATTGTCTCCTGCCTGGAACAGATTAGATACATTTGTGTTGACTGATTGTAACAACACTGCAGAACTGGTAATCTGGCATTGAACATAATCAGGTCATGACATTAGCAAAGCCAATGACTCCAATGTGTACCCCAGTTCAACGTTATGCCTTTTAAACCCAAGGGTCGTGTTCAACTGCATACAGGACAGACAGCTACTGGGTCTAAATTATTAGCAAGATTCCCAGTCTTGTCCACAGGCTTTTAGCTTGCCTCACTGTGGTCATGTTAAAATGTTAAAATGTTTTTTTTTTTTTTGAAACCCTCGTTTGCTATTACACAACCCCTTTCCTCCTATCCCTGCTCTTCAAAATCTAATAAAGCCATCAAAATGTCACCCTCAGATTTAGATGGACTTTTTATGATTTTGACTTTTATAACACATATGAGCACATAACTTTATTCCACTGATGAGAGTAATTAGATTTTGGCCCAGTCTAGATCAATGCTTCTGGCTCAATTTATTGGCCAGAAGTCCCCTGGTATTGTACTTCACCTCATCCAAGCCGAACATCAGCCTCACTCCTGAAGGAAAAAGTAAGACCAAAGCAAACCTGACTCTCCGGTCAGGTTCTTCTCTGTCATGTGACGGACATGTGTCAAAACTAGCAGGCTTGGCGGCTGACACAGTGCAGCTATAAATCATAACATTAACCCAGTTTGCATTGACCCCAATGGTTGCATTTCTTTATTCATTTTCCAGTTAACAGAAGAAGAAAAAACAGAGATGGACTGAAGCAACTTTTCCCCCCCGCCAAACTCAATGCAGACATAGTTAATGCTTTTCTGGCTGCATTGTCAAGATTCTACCACTGCAGAGCATAAATTATCAAAATTCCTCATCATCCTCATCATCATTGATAAAAACCCGTTATTTTGTTATGTGGCCTTGGAGTCATACCATCTATAATTTTTTTTCTGTTTGCACTTTCAAACAGCCAATAAGGTACCATATCACAATACCTATAGTCATGAACAATACTTTTGGTTGAATAAATTATTTCAGAATGGGTATGAGAGTTGCTGAAGTTAATCATGTTTAAACATTTTTTTGCACCTTATTTAACATAAAAAAGTGTGGATGGGAAAGACTCTTTCTTTTTGTGATGGCAGTAAGTAAATGTATTCTTCAGCTGCAAAGAACGCTTGTCTCATTGAATTCCATCATTTATGTTACATTACATTTTCTACTTATAGCAGAAAATATATCTACTGTGTTTGCTTTTGGGGTGAAATACATTTTATTTGATGCATTACCCACCTGCACTGTCACTTTTCCACTCTTGGAGAGGAATGGAAGATGTTGGACATGGTGGACATGGTGCAAACACACCCACTCACACCCACTCACACACAAACCACCTCAGTCTTATCTCAACGTTTCTCTGATGCCAAGGCATGGATAAGGAGTAGATGGTGCAGAAATAAAGCTCTGTCACCGCCAGCTCACCCAACCAAAGTTCCCTCCCACAATCCCCCTCCTGCTATCCCACAGACTTGGTATGAAATTGACATCTCCCAGCAGGAAATGAGAGATATCTCCAGGAGATACCAAAAAGGAGGAGGGGGAGAAAATAAAAGAGTGCAATGAACAGTGCTGTATGTTCCAGTTTGGAACATGAATGGTCTCAACCCCCATCTCACCTTCTTCACATGCCCTGTGATGTAATAAAGGGTTTGAAAAAGGCTACATGAGATTGATTTTTCTCTCCATTCAAAAGGTTGGAAATGTGGGGAACCAAGAGTTTTTAAAATTTTCACCTGTAGCTTGGAACATGAGTAGAATGTATGCAAAAGAACATCTCCTGTGACCTATGGACACGTACCAACGACATCCACAGGTATGCAGACTGACTTTTAGAGAGAAACAAACACACACACACACACACACACACACACACACACACGAGTGCACACAAAAATATTCCTCTTCAGACCTTCCAAACAGAAGTACACATGCTCACCACCAGGCAGCTGAATGTATGAGAACGCATACCAGTACATGCCGTTGTGCGGCAGCAAGAAAAGGCATTATAATCTTGCGCTGTGGGGGAGCCCCTATGTCTTTAAAGTGCTCTGAAACAGTCCCCACTGAAAACTTCATCTCAAAAACCCTCCCAACGAGAATAAATTTCCATATGAGCATGCACGCACACACGGAACTCCAGCGCAGGGGGTGGAATGGCAGTGGGGGGGTCATGCCTTTTAAATTTCCACTGAGTAAGTGACTTAGAACATCTGTAGGAGGCAGCAGCTGTTCTTCATTTCAGGAATCTAGGCGGGGGGCGCTCGAGCAGCAGTGGTCTGAAAGACTGTTAACTCATGGGATCAGCCGTCTTTCTGCCAACTTCTGCTGAAGTTTCCCAGGCACAGACGTGTGCATGGTGGGGCAGAACTGGGACTGTTTGTTTAGGGAAGGCAAACATATATTTGAGGGTGGCAATGCGGCACACTGGATTGGACATTAGCTGGAGGAAACTTGATTTGAGGAAAGATGTAAAAGACAAGACCAGAGCTGCAAATATATGTGGGGTAGAACCAAGCTTGATCAAGGTGAACCTCCATGCTGAGAATAAGCAGCTCTGTCATTTTGAAAGACTGAAAGTAAAAGGGACACTGCCCATCCAGGGGCTTGGATTGGAAAAGACTGTCGCTGAGCACAGACAGAGTGCAATGATCTAGATTTTGCAGGTCAGATCATCAGCTGATTGTGACCTGGATTACACAGCAACGGTGCACAACTGGCAGAGTGTGTAGCCCGCAGAGTGTTAAAGAGACGGGTGTCTCAAAGGCGACTTGGATTGGAGGAGACCAGTCATATTTCCTCAGCCTTAGTAGTAGGAATCATAGCGACAACCCGAGATCCATTAGCACAATACATTTTAAAGTGAATATTAAAATGACTAACAATTCCAAAATAAAAATAAAAGTTGCTTGTGAATCCAGGGCCAAACTCACTCAAACCTCATGTTTTTGGAGCGTACTCATGCGTACATGGTCACTCTATAATTTGGTCGTTCAGAGTCAAAGAAGAATCAGTGTTGGCAAAGCTCGAAGGGCAAAGCTGTCCAGTGAGCATGAGGTGTATTGGTGACCGCCACCAATAAAGATGCGATGTCTACCATTTTGCTGCAGCCTACTTCTGTTCTGCTCTTTGCATGAAGTTGGGTGCATCCTTGTAAAATGAAAAGTGCAACCCAAATAAATTATATTTACATTACAGTGACAATGATGATGATTATTTACCAGAAAGGAGACAGTGGATGGCTGCACCCAGAGCTGGGTTGAGCGGTGTCTCTGCAAGGCAGGATGTGGTAGTGTGAAACAGGGTAGCGGCAGCCACGCGAACATCCTCCTCACTTCTCTTAGGCTTGACACGTCATGCTGCCACACAAAACCCTACTTCTCCTTCCCTGTGGGCCAGTGCCCCCCGTACTTTTGGCTCTCTGCACAGCTTTGACGCGCCCTGCCAAACTGTTGCCAGACCGTTCAAAGGCAACGGCGCATCAGAGTGCGGTCAGCCTCCAGCCTTCTCCTCCACTTCTCTCACCTTGGTTCCCTACTGCTTTGTGTGTGGATGCAATATACTGCTTCGTGTCCAGTATCACCAGTAGTCATTTGGCCATGTTCTCTTCCAAAACAACAAAAGCATGACACGCCCAGACAATCACGAACAATAACAACAGAATAAACGGATATCAACTGAATAGGAAAATTTTAGATGGTTTACAGTACACGGGGCATACAATATAAAAGCTCATTTATTTGCAGAAGTTTGTAAAAACTGAGCTTGGGAAACATAAACATAGCCACATGCAACTGGCATCAGTCTCCACAAGTTTATTAGAACAAAAGCCACTGGAGCGGCATCAGACTGGACCGCCAGCAACTGGAAATAACTAAGTTATCATCGGATTTATAGAAAGTCAACATTGTTGTCTTTCTTGCATAATGTTTTTATCCTGCTATACTTGTATTTATGATTTTTTATTATTATTGTTGTGTCGCTGTTCTAATTATAATACTGTTTATTTGCATTAATCATCACTCCTTTTACTTGCTTCCTGAGGACTTATCTTTGACAGTTCTTTTGTGAATGCTGCCTGTCCAAAACTAAATGGTTCCCAAGCGTCATGCTGCCACCCATACTCTTCTCTGGGGAATCTAAGCCAATTCTCTGACCAGCCGAGCATTCGTCCGCTGACTTACATAGTTTTATCCTGAACAAAAACAGGCATGCACAGTGACAAGGCCATTCCCCTCCTCTCAAAGCTGGCTGACACCGATCACCTGGCCTGTTCTTCTACTCCTCCAGTTTCTCCACTAAGCAGTCGGAGCATCTCCTGGGGTGGCCTTTATAGGAGAGCTGTCAGGCGAACATATTTCCACTCTCCTCATTGATGTCCTGTCCCCTCACTGAAAAAGGGGTTTTCTTTTGACTACAAGAAAAAAAACAAAAAACACTGGTGGTTCAGCCCACCACTCACACCTGTCCGCCTCCAATGACAATTTGTCTAATGCATGGAGACCTGGCGTTATGTGCCCCCCTCCTGAGTGTGTGTAAATGTATGCAGGGGTCCTTCCCTTGCTGCCTCTCTGCACAGATGGGGGCTTCCAGCTACCTCGATCCCTCTTCCTCCACTGTGTCACATCACATTTCCAGCACAGCCCAGGGAAAAGGGCAGCACCACTCCACAGACACACTGACAAGCACATATTAAAGGTTACCCAGAGTGGGGGCCAAGGGACATGCCCTCTCCTGAAGAGGCCCGGCCGTCACTCCACTGCTTGTCATTCTTTCATGCTCATGTGGCCATGTCATTAAGTACAGTGATCTCACAGCCAAAGGAGGCGCTAGGCAGAACACGAGTTCACAGCACAGTTTGTTCACAGTTTGTTTGAACAAAGACAATAATCCTGTGTATTTAAAAACAGCATCAAGGTTCGGATACACAGTTTAAGAGAATAAATCATTTAACATTTGATGTATTGACACAGAAAATTTACAAGAACACAACCAAACTTCAATATAGACATTAGTTAGTCTTTAATTAGCATACCTGTCACAAAATCTATTGACAAATTCAGTTAATATTGGACATAAATGGCTCTGAGCAAAACATGTTCACTTCTTCCTTTCAGAACAAAAAAATGCTGAATCACACATTATATTAGAAAGTTAGGAGAGGATAGAAAATAAAAACACTGCTTTGGCTTAAAAAATGTATTCCGTTTTGTTTTGTTTTTTATGGAACTGAAAAAGTCCAATCAGTGCCCTTTAATGTTCCCTCAAAGTCTATGTTTGTTTAGCATAAATCCTACTGTTTGCCTCTAAACCGAGGAAGTTGGCTTGTCAATGTTCACACAAAACACAGGCAACATTGTCACCTAGTGACGGATGAAAAAACAGCTTTGAATTAAAATGTTTCAAAAGTAATAATCCAACCAACAAACAAAAATATTCACAATGCATTACTGGGTGTTCTTATATGGAGCTCCATTTCTGTCTGATGCAGTCAGGTTTACGGATCGTGTAAGAGGAATTAATCAGTCAGGCTAAGTCAAGGCACCAAAAATAAATTTGAAAAAAGATTATATTGGAAACAAAAGCATTCATGTAATCCTTTTTTTTTTAAATAAATTTCTCATGAATCACAGAGGAAAACGTTAATTTTAAGTAGAAGGAACCTAAATTATATTATAAGCAATATATATGTCACAGTTTGCCTTCCCTCTTTGTTTTCAGTCACAACTTCTAGCTCTTGTCAACCAATTATTCACTTAACATTCCACAGACCCATGTGCACAGACCCAACACCTCCTTTCCCATTGGCCCTCCACCTCCCCATTTGGTTTTCTATTTTCCATTTAAACCCTGCACTTCTCTTCAGTCAGGGTCAGTTGTTGCTTTGTATTTTGTTATGTTCTGGGTTTATGACTTATGAGTTGTTTAAGGACTTTGTTCATTAAAGTCATGTTTAATATTTGAAGCTGTGCTTGGGTTTGTTTTTGCTTTGGTATATGTATGTGCACACACACTTGACTCTAGTGGTTTTCTATCGAAATCTGCCATCAGGTTATTTTTGTTTTTAGATCATTATAACACTGTTGATAAAGGTGGTGATAAACAGAGGGACAAATTTTGCCAAAATAAATTCATGATTGTTTGGTTTGTGAGCTTTGGTCTGACCCATCAGGCTTTCATACTTCTGTTTCATTGTTTCATGACCGTATTAACACACACAAAAAAAATGTTAACCCTCCCCAACAACACACATCTCACACAGAGGGAATGTGAAGGAGTTAATCCAGAGAAGCCGGCTCTCCATTCTAAATTTTTTCCATTCATTAGTCCCTGACTAGGAGAGTGCTGGCCTAAGAAAACACTGAAGACTTATACAGTGTTAGTGTACTTGAAATACTACATTTGTGATTCATTCAAGTGATTTTAGGGCAGGACTGATTAATGACGCTTTTAAAAAACTCTTTTAAACGCTTAACTCACAGAAGTTATGAAATATCAAACTGCATTAACTAACCAGATAACGGCATTGTGAAACAAATGGCTTTTTTAGAAAATTTGTGAAGCAAATTTTTTACTGCAAAGCTTAAATGAGTTAATCTGTCCTGTTCTAAAATGCATTGTGCATGAGACTCCTCTTTCAATTAAAACAGTCCAGAGTTACTTGTCTCTCGCCCATACAAGAGGGCGTGAGCAGCTGGCACTAACCCCTGTTTGTGATGGACTCACTGGCTCATCCTCACAAACAGGGGAACGAGTGGTTGAAAATTCGCCTGCCTCTCTGTATTGCTAATACAGATGACAAAGCTGACTCTAGCAATGGAGGTCTCATCCTCCTCTGAGTACGTAATGTTACAACTAGCATTGACCCCCAACTCTTTAAAACAAAACAAAACACTGGAAGGAAGGAACTGCAGAGGGCTGCATCTTGTTTCTTTCTCTTTGCTTAGTCCTTGTTTGTCGATCCATTACTGCTCTCTTTCTTTCGTTTTTTTATGGATATGGATTTTTATCTCATTAACATTTTGGCCATGCTTTGTTTTAAAATAAGTGTGCCTAGTGTATGTATAGCTATGTTAAACCCACCTAAACTTACCATTCCATTCTAACAATTGTAATGGTGGTTAGATTTTCTGGTAATTAAGATTGACATGATTTTATATGGTTAGTAGTGAATTTTTATACAGCACAGTGTAAACAGATAGTGTAAACATTGGAGAGTTGTCTTGCTCATCATAATTGCACTAATGAAAATACGTGCCTCCACACACACAAATTACAACAGTGTCGTCAGGGGCCCCCTGGTGGTCAGAAGCCGCTGGGCACTAGCCACATTTGACACATGGGCTCCTTGACATCCTTCTTTTTCAAATACAAGCTTGTTTATCGCTGAGTACATTATTTAGTATCATTAAAAGCAAATTATTCATGAAATTGTGTAATCGACAGTGCAAGAAAAAGTCCCAGCAGCATTTCAGTGGAGAGCACTGAAGTGAATAAGACCTGGAGTGGTGACTGACTCTTGCAGTGGAGGTCAGCCTTGTTGGGGCGAGCTAATTGTGGTAGATGCTACCAAAAGGCTAAAAGTAGGTAGCTGTCCATTCAACCCATCTGATATTGGAAATAAGTGACTAAGACAGTCTTCAGTGGTTGGATTAAAAGGTCATATGGCCGGGCAAACTCCAAACCCACCTAGCTAGAACACTGATGACAGCTGATCACAACAAGTGTGGTCCCCAGAGGAAGATATGTAGATATCTGTAGACATGAAGGTGAGAGTGAAAAAGTTATCAATCAACAGTAATGAAAAGCAGTGCCATGACCAAACGTATTTAAATTGACAGCTCTGATTAGTCCTGACCATGGCAGGATTCATTTTTTAAGATAATGGCTTCATGATTTCGATGAGTAACGTATTCCCTCTCTCACGTATGCGCACACACACCCACACATACAACTGTACAGATGTTTATGCAGAAATTGAAAGAGAAATTGTGTTTTTAGCACATGCAGACCAGCAAAAAAGACACACAAAAAAACTTCTCACGTCACTATGCAGCTTTAAAAGTTGAATAAAGAGATTTAGAATGGTAATGGTTATCTGAAAGCCATCATGTCCCTGTAGATACATACATATGACGTAGACACATAGACATAGACAAATCTTTTACTCTAAAACACTCATAACTTCACGGGTCCAAAAATGTGTTCCCGGGAATGTGCTATCTGGAACCGACCCAGACCCGTTTATTATTTGAAAGTTTGGACCCGGACCAGGGAAGAACCGAAAAATGCCGTAAATGTACTACCCTGAACCGACTCGGTCCCGTCTGTTATTTGAAATCTGGACCCCGGACCCGGCCAGGACACACCTGATTGAACCCGATCGGCACAGATCCCACAGCTAATTGTTATTAACAAGTTAATTTACAAGTTTGGAGTTGCTTTTTTCGGAACTGAACCCACTCTAACAAATGACGCCACTGAAGTTCGGGTCAAAACTTTTTTCCCACATGACCTAGTGTGCTTTAAAAGATGCGACGTGTCTGTCTTTACCGAGTTGAACTTTAACAATGCGTCACCTGTTATACACTTACTTTTTTCTTGTCTTTGTCCACAATCTGCATGAAGGAGGCCCAGACAGAAGAGGTGCCGGTAGGTTTAACCTTTTTTTATTCATTTTCTTTGAGCTTTTTATTCATGTCAGTCGACACGGTACCCATCACCGTGTGCTTGCCTAAACTCCACAGACTCCGCTCTGCCTTTGACGGCTTTGATTTTTCCCTTGTTTTTTTTTAAACATTATTTCCTCATCCTACTTTTACAAAACACACACAGCACTTCATGATTCATCATCATTGACGCTTTCTGACTCAGTCTGATCACGGCTGGGTCTTCTCGGATCAACTCGGGTATTGTGCACAATGTGAAACAAACCCGGGATCCGAAGTACTAGAATGGGACCCGACCCGGACCGGACTGACCGTTTAAAATATGGGGGTCCCGGGTCCTCGGGTTTGGGTGGACCTGTGAAGGGCTCTACTCAGACTCAAATGCCCACAACATAAAAAAAAAACTTCTGGTGTCCCGCCCTGCCTGGATGTGAACATTTTGTTTCCAAGCAAACTAGTCTGTTGCAGGCAGCCAATGAGAGGCAGGTGTGGCTTGGAGACAGTGGGCAGGCAGAAGCTGTGGCCTTGGTATTTCTGCCCTGTCACATCGTGTTAGAGCAGTCAATAACTGCTGTTGAGTGCCCTGCACTGAAGAGCTCCACACACTCCATTGCACATCACACGCTCATATCGCATGCATACACACACACATACACACACACAATCGCGCACACCCACAAATAGACACATGCGCTAAAACGAAAAGGATGGGAGAGTACATTTTTACACGTTGTTCGATTTTATCCTGTGAAAATCATTTTCATTCTAAAAACAAACTAATAATAATAATTCTCAGACACACCTTCTCCACGCAATGCTTTGAGTTTTATTGAAGTCTTTCTTTTCAGTCTTTTCAGTTGTTTACACACTGGAACTATAAAGTTTTTGGTTAACAACTTGATGAGTTTGACTCAAACCTCAAACTCCAATTCATGCTTTTGAAACACATGCACACTTCACATTCAGGACAATTTTCATAACAAAATCTCTCCCAATGGAAAACAATGTTTTCTCTCAATAAAATTTCCAGTTGACTGCACTTACACCTCACTTTGCACAAACACTATACGCTAAAACTGTTCAACCATTTATCAGACCTATGACATGAATAAGAGAGGTCACACCTGAACTCTCTTGGGTTACAGAACAATGGATCAACAATCACATGAAAAATAATCAGAGGGAGGGAGGGGGAGGAAGAGGAAGAGGTCAGATTAAGATGTTGAAATGTAACGCTAGTGGTTCAAATAATTACCTATAGAGTTTAGTATGATGGTGGCTGCCCAACGGGAACAGGCTAATTTGTCTCTACTATGTACTGTAACATATAAAAATGAAAGTAATTATATTTCAGATTTACAACATTATTTCTATTTGTCATGTCAGCTAAACTATATATATATATATATATATATATACAGATGGGTGACAAATTAAAGGAAAAAAATAAATGAAGTGTCTCAGTAAGCCTTGGCATAGATTCTATGAGTCTCTGAGTATTCTACTGGTGGGATGGAACACCATTCTTAGAAAATATATTCCCTCATTTGAAGTTTTGAAAATGGTGGTGGAGAGTGCTGTCCAAAAACACCCTTAAGGGGTTCAATTGGGTGGAGATTTGATGACTGCAAAGACCATAGCCATAGACCATATGCTTTTCACACTCATCAAACCATTCTGTGACCCCTTGTGCCTTGTGCATGGGAGCATTGTCATCCTGGAAGGGACCACTCCCGTCAGGATAGAACTGTTTCACCATGGGATAAAGGTGATAATTCATTATAACTTTGCGACCCTACTCTCTAAGGGGACAAGTGGACTCAAACCAGGAAAGCTAAGAAAAGGCCCCCACAGCATAACAGAGCCTCTGGACCCCCTCACTAAAGGTTTTTCCTTGAATTTGTCGCCTGTCTATAT
>JAOVYW010007808.1:0-10576 GCA_025775045.1 Hiodon tergisus
ACAGAGAGAACAGAGAGGACAGAGAGAACAGAGAGAACAGAGAGGACAGAGGACAGAGAGAACAGCTGGAGGATGTGAGGACAGAGAGAACAGAGAGGACAGAGAGAACAGAGAGAACAGCTGGAGGATGTGAGGACAGAGAGAACAGAGAGGACAGAGAGAACAGAGAGGACAGAGAGGACAGAGAGAACAGAGAGAACAGAGAGGACAGAGAGAACAGAGAGAACAGAGAGGACAGAGAGAACAGCTGGAGGATGTGAGGACAGAGAGAACAGAGAGAACAGAGGGAACAGAGAGAACAGAGAGGACAGAGAGGACAGAGAGGACAGAGAGAAGAGAGAGAACAGCTGGAGGATGTGAGGACAGAGAAACTGGAAATGGAGGATACGTGAGAGTCATGTGGAGATCAAGACCCATTTCACAATTAAGTGAAATAATAACAAATAATAATCATTAAAATATATTAATAAAATGGATGACTAATAGCGTGGTTTTGTCCTTTGCTTTGACATGGACAGATACAGATACAGAACAGAATCAGGTACACGCATACAGTTCTGATGTGGAACAGCACAGCACAGTGCAAACAAGCAGGTGTGCCATTAGAGATTGGGGCTTTTAACTATGCCCCGTTAAAAGCAAAATCAGGTTGCTTGGCAACCTTCAAAATAAAATGCGTAGTAATGCAACGTGAGGCCATCCACTCACACCCAGAGTATCATGTTCCTGCCCCCAGTTAAAAGCTCAGATAGTTCACATACTGTCCTGGTCTAGTTAGTCTAGGATTTAAAAATAACTTAAATCAAACATTTAAGAGGAGTGAAATCAAAGGATGCAATTTTTTAGCATTTTTTAGTGGGTTTTGTATTCCTTGTTTGATAGTTTTTTCCTGAACGGCTTAAATTATGTTAGTTGCCATATATATTGACTTAGGAGCTGCTGATCAGAAAGACGTGTAACGGGAAATGGTTGCCATGGGATACATGCACTCTGCTGTTACTCTTGTCAACCAAAATGTGTTCCATGAGAAATCAGTGAAAACGCTGATTCAGCAGAAGTGTTACATTTTGACGGTGAATGACAATTTTTGGGTAAGGTTACGTTAAAAAAATTGTTCTTTAAATGATTAAAGTTTACAACAGTATAAGCATATTCCTGAATAATTTTACCTCGCTCATGACAGTTGTGATTTAGTCAGGTGTCTGGTGTATAAATTCTCAACAAATCAACGTATTGAAAGGCGTATGTTGCACTTTACTTTATAGATTTATAGAAACTTTGATGTTTTCACTAATGCATTTTGGCACCGCATTCTGACTGTCGTGTATTCATAATTATATCACATGTATGCCGCTCTCTCCGGCTGTGATTCTCTCAAACTTTCCATAAACTAATATTATCTGCAGTGTATGGACAAAAATCGAATCTAGTTGCATTAATCAGACACATTTTAGTGGTTTTTACAGACTAAGTCCTCGTCCGCTTTTCCAGGAATAGACACACACTACAACACTACACAGACGCATGTGTGCCTGTTTAGCCCCGCTAAACGGACGGAGAAATGTAAGCAGCTGCTTCCTGAACTAGCAGTCAAAATAAACTAATTTGAGCGTTTGACAGAAGGGTAGGAATTAGGGCCTAATCCTTCCGCCCAGACAACCGCTTTGACTTTTACCGGTGGCACGTGAGACAAGAGTGGACCCTGCACATGAACGGGCTCGCCGTGACTTCTGTGCGCCGTGCGCCGTTGTCACACACAGCCCCTTCCAGGGTTCCGCCAACACACCCCTAGAGCAGCAGACCAAAGCTGTCCGCCATGATCTAGGCGTTAGGCAACATCTGTGATGTGAGCAGGAACTGTGCCTGCATTTCGTTATTTTGTTTGCACAAAACTCTCCAACAGATGGGCGTGTATTGATTACAACATTAAAACAGCACTAAGGAATGACAAACACTTAGGTTGGGCATGCAATATACTGTATTAGCCAAACAACAGGCTACTGTAATCCTCAGCAGGTAGGGGGTGTCGAGTGCATTCTGATGAACTGTGACCTCAGGCTTTCTACTGGGATTAGTGAGAATTGAAATGCAAAAGAAGGAGAGTTGTGGTAGGAACTAATCTCGGGTTTAAAGAAAAAAATAAACCTTCCATTTAAAAAGCACTTCTATGTCGTCAGGTTTGACAGAATTTGATTTAAATTAGTCAAAATCAATGCACATTCAAATTCCACTATGTTTTTTTTATGTTTAGTTGGCACCCCTGACTTCATCCTAAATTAGATTCTGCTAAACAGTTAGAACAACGTATAAAAATATCAAATGTATCCAAATATTTAATAAAAAATATGGAATTTATTTTAAATGAAAAGAATAATGTCACCATTTAAAAACAGCTTCAGACAAATTTTAAAAATGCAGTTTTAAAAAATTTGGAAATTGGAAAAAGGGAACAGTTGTTCTTCCTCAGCTATCTGGTCCCAAAACGTCTCCCCCACTCCGTCCCCACGCAGACTGGGTCAGCAGGACTCTTGTGGTAGTTCCACCTCTCCACCAGACTGAGAGGACTGGAATAATAAATAAGTGTCGATGGCAGCCTCCTTTCCCAAATAATTAGTACTGTCGCGGGTTTACAAAGACGGCCAGACGAGTATTTGTGCAGTTGGTGAGCAGAAGGAGACTCAAGACCCCTGACTGTGCCTTGAGACTGAGGCCTTGCCAATCATGTCCTGGCTTTCTGTTCTCTTCTCAGGCTAAAATTAGGCGCTGATGCCGTTGACCTCGCAGAAGCGGAGCACGCCCGATTGGCTCCTGTCGCCCCACAGCTGTGGAGGCTGACCTGTCGTGACTGACAGCTCAAAATGGCACACATCTACCTGGGTGGTAGACAGCGACGTCGCTGCGTCACCCAAGGCGTGAACGTTTCTGGGCGGTCAGTTAGGGAGTTATCAGCGACAGTTTTCTCCCTGAAGGTGTGTGTTTTATCCCTGAAGATGTG
This sequence comes from Hiodon tergisus, assembly GCA_025775045.1. NCBI lineage: Eukaryota > Metazoa > Chordata > Actinopteri > Hiodontiformes > Hiodontidae > Hiodon > Hiodon tergisus. The sequence goes on from JAOVYW010007808.1 coordinate 2,996, forward strand.
TTGTGTTTTGTCTTTGAAGATGTGTTGTGTTTTATCCCTGAAGGTTTGTTGAGTTTTATCCCTGAAGGTTTGTTGACTTTTATCCCTGAAGGTGTGTTGTGTTTTATCCCTGAAGATGTGTTGTGTTTTATCCCTGAAGATGTGTTGTGTTTCATCCCTGAAGATGTGTTGTGTTTCATCCCTGAAGATGTGTTGTGTTTCATCCCTGAAGATGTGTTGTGTTTAATCCCTGAAGATGTGTTGTGTTTTATCCCTGAAGATGTGTTGTGTTTCATCCCTGAAGATGTGTTGTGTTTTATCCCTGAAGATGTGTTGTGTTTCATCCCTGAAGATGTGTTGTGTTTTATCCCTGAAGGTTTGTTGTGTTTCATCCCTGAAGGTGTGTTGTGTTTTATCCCTGAAGATGTGTTGTGTTTTATCCCTGAAGATATCCCAATTTAGAGCTGAACTTCCAGGACTCTGGTCCTCCTCGTCCAATCAGGCTGCGCTGGTCCTCTGCATGGATCCCTGGCTTGGCGCATGTAAAGCGAGTCTTCCCCTGGGACTGCTGTGATGTGTGCAATGAAACGCTCCTCCAGCCCAGCTGCTCCATCGGGTCTCTGGCATAGCTGTCATGGGAGAGTAACCGTCTGCCTTGCCCAAGGGGACCTAATACAGCTCCTGCTGAAAAAATGATGTGAACAAAAGTTTCTCGTTGCCCTGCCATTCATCCAGACAGCGCCACGGACGTCCTACAGCCATTCATTATATTAAAAAAACAACAAAAAAAACAATCAGCGAGCATCTGTATATGACAAGCTTGATATGTTTGCATTAGGTCCCTTAAGGGACGACATGTTTAAATCCCTTAAGCCCCGATATCTTTAAATCATTTTTATTCAAATGTATTCCTACGTCTCTCCGTGCGGAAAGCATTGATTTGGCTTTGATCAAAGGAACGTTATTTGCCACATTCCAACAATGGCACATTTCTGGTGTAATTGGCTGCACCTGGTTTATATATCGGATCAAGCATTGTTCCCGGTTTGCTGTATTTTTTCCCCACCATTTACATGGAATTCATATTTAACCACATGTAGCAGGAGGTTCAGCTGAAGGCTCAACATCTCAACATGTAAAACACTGTACAGGTAGAGCAAGTGCGTCTCATGTAACTTATAGCGCTCATTGGGCCTAACGTAATAACCTGCTTTGAGTATTAAGACGGTTATTAAGACCTATTCCACCTATTGGCTTGCATGTGAGGAGTTAGCCAGGCACCGTATAATGCTTAAAGATACCTTAAAGATCGGCTGTTAAACGGATCATTAGCTGAGCTGCCTTTTACGTTCTGACACATTCACATGCAGGTGTCCATGTGATTTATTTATTTATTTTTTAAACCACGGAGGGACCAATAAACGCCTCGACTTTCTGGGTCAATGAGTATGGTTGTAATTTTGTTTATTTCTCCATTCCTGTTGTGGAAAATGTTTGTTTTGCGTCCTCTCAAAAGTGTATCCCAGCTGGCTGTTTCTCTACACCTCTACCCCTCTCCCACTTGCAATGAGGCCAGCCGGCCACAACCTTCATGGGTCATATATCTCCTTCTTGTCGTGACACCATATAAAAAGAACAGAACGCTCACACCATGCACCAACATTCCTCTGGACTGCAGTGAAATAGGAAACATATATTTACCTCTGGTTATCTGGAGTATCTGGAGTATCAGTCTCTGGAAAAAAACAAAAAAAACAAACGAACCTGGAATAAAAGGTTGCACAACTAAACAGACACGTTCGGTCTCGTGGTTGAAGTATTTTGAGTGCACCGTAATAGACGCCTTGCACGTGTTGATGCCAGTTTGTGAAACCTTCCAGATCTTTTACCCGTTGGGTTAGGAGGTTCATTATATTTGGTGAGTAAGTGTGAAAAAAATTGGTCCAGTGATACGGAAATTAATGGTTTCGTTAAAACAATTTCAATATCAGCGTTTCAACATTTTCCATATTAATAGTAACAACACCTGTGGGACCCCTGCACATTAGTCACTAAAACAAAATTGTTTTCTGAATTGTGTATTTGATACTCATGATATTTGATCCCAAAGTATTTTGTTCGCTCCAGGTTGGCTTAACAGCTCTCCACCTCTGGGCAATAAAACGTCCTCTTGGAAAGGTGACCGTGGGATATGGCCCTTCATGACTAACATAACCGGTCTTGCACAGACCCTAGCTGCTATCTGTCGTAGGTCAAAAAGAGACCTTGTTCTCCACCTTTTTGCGGCAGATGTCCCAACCTGACCTTAGTGCTATTTCTGTTCCTGTTCCTTGGGTTTAATCTTCTACGGCTTTGCTTGTCACTCTCAAATGTGTGACCGCGTGTTCCCTCTCTCTCCCTGGCTCTGAGCAGCGGTCTTTCTTATCGAGCTGACCGGCCCTGACCACACGCCCGTCTCCCACGACCAACAAGCATGCTCTCCTCCAGAAGCGCATGACCTTGGTTCACCCTCGCACCTTCCAGTGAATCTGGTTCTTCGGGAGGGGGCCCCAACCACTGTTGGCGCACCTATCCGCTTTTAGTGAGCTCCGTTATCTCCGTGAGCAGGAATAGTGATCGTGTCTGCCATTTCACCAGCTCTTTGCACTCCTCACTTCTATTAAGATTGATGGCCAGGCAGAGCTATAAATGACTGCAAGTCTAGCCAGTGTCGATTCAAGGCTATCCTGTGTTACCCTGTCCTTCACGTACAAGAGCTAATGGGAGTGACAACTCTGCTGTGCGAATGCAAACTGCACTTTAGTGGCGACGGGTGCGTCAGAAAAACACATCTTGAAAAGTTTGCCGTTTGTTATGTTAAGCGTATTGAAAATTCTCAAACTCAGAGACGGAAGGCGTGCTAAAGTGCTGTTGGGAAAAAAACATTAACGTTTGCGTTTATCAAATTTATCAAAAAGTTTATCAAAGTTTATCAAAATTTGCGGTTTTATCAAAATGCATAGGATTATCTGTGCCTGTAATATTATATTTTTAGTTTAGTTTCACTTTCTTACGTTGTCAAATGGCCTTTGTCCTTAATTTTTTCTGTCAAATGTAACACATTAGGAGCCACAAGTCATTTTCAGGTTATATTTATAGAAAGTATCTCCATTGGCGAGACACTTTTCCAGAGGGAATCTGCATTTTATATGGACTCCATTTGCTCATGTTTGTGATAAAGTTTGTAACGTTATACCGGCCCTCAGAGATGACTGGTAGCTCCTGCCATTTGTTTATGTGGGAAGATCGCAGGAAAAATCTTGTGTCATAATCGTTTTTAAGGCGACGCCATAGATCAGAGTTCAGAGCTCCCGTGTATCAAACTTTAAAAACAAGCGTAGCATGCCCATTAATCAGCAGAGATGGGGGATTTGATGACAGAGATTAAAGGGGCGTAAAGGGCACCACCAAGCATCTGATTCTTGCCACTGTCATCAAATACCCTGTCGGCCATTAACCGGTCACGAAGACCCCCCCCCCCCCTCCCCCGACCCCTGATCCATGTCGGTCCGGTCCCTGGTCTCTCAGGGTTTCACCCGTATTCTATACCGTAGAGCACATGAAGACTGCCCAGACATTACAGCTTGGCATGTTGTCTGGAAACATCTACGTTTATTACACACTCCTGTTTGAAGGTACCCACGGTTAAAAACGCCGTTCTGAACTATCCACGTTTCACCGCCACTTTTAAAGCAGAGCTTATTGTAAAAATGGAAATGTCATCAGGTTATACTGCCTCTTCTTCATTTCAATGAAAATCTGAGTTTCATAGAAAGCACTTCTAATTCACAGCTTATGAACAAATATGGACAGGACGTTAATCCATCAAACGATGGCTTGCTTGTTGTTTTCTTTTCACAACAAAAAAATCTAAAGAATTGAAATGTAAAACACGGCCTTGACAGAATGGGTCACACTTTTTCTGTATAGTTAGAAACAGTCACAACACAAAATTATATAGCATAAACTGCAGTGCAATATGATATTGGTCATATCTGAGCTTAAAAATGCACATTAATTATACATTCAAGTAACTTCCACCCAGAAAGGATCAAATGTAGTGCAGTAATGCCAGTTAAATTTAGCAAAATGCTAACCATGCAATTAGGAGCCATTTTCAGTTCAATAAGTACCATTATGTCTCATAAAGCCACAGGGTCTGTTGTGCTGAATAAATCAAAATTCGTTCCAGACTGGGGTTCCTCAGATGTGGATTGAACTTAAAAATGTAAATGAGTTTAAAAACTAACATTCATAACCATCATAGCATTTGGCAATCTTGTTTCAACCATAATGGCTGCGCTTTTCCAAGGCTGTAAAGTATAAATACATTATTTATAAGATAAATCCTTTCGCATAGCGTGACTGTACAGTACGGTTGACTTTGTTGCTGTTGCTGTGTGTTAGTTTACATTTCAGTGTTATTCATTATCCAATAAGCCAGTCTCTTTAAAAATATCCAAAACCTGAAATATACTGACACTGTACTCACACCAACAGCAACTACATTTTGGTCTTTCTTTTTGTCTTTCTGATGATTGCATCATGATTTAAAAATAGGTTTATGATTGGAAGATCACCCCACAGCCAACCCTGGTACATCACAGGAGTGACAGGGTAAATTCATAAGGCACTCAATACATAGCAGGGTGGAATAATACCAGACGTCAATAATTAACTTTCAGATTTTTCAGTTTTTAACGTATGGGAATATAAAAGTATTAAAAAAATATAAACTTTATATAAAAGTATAAAATAAAAAAAACCTAGTAAAATTGGTCAGATATGAAAGTTGTTTCTGAGATCAAGACTTTTCCTGAAATACATTTTTTAAAAGTCTATTGTTTTTATTCTTTACAGTGTCACCTAAAATAAAATAAAATAAACTGCAAGTATGGCATCTGAAGAATGCAATGTAAACACTTTGGAAGGTGTTCTTCATGTAACACAAACGTTGGGTTTTTTTTCAACCTATTTTGAACTACTAAGGAATGAATTCTGAGATTCCTCTTTGTGTTTAAACGAAACTGATGCACACGGTCAATTATGAATTGTTGCTGTGCAATGTGACTTTCCCCATGCAGACCGTGGTATTTCATGGGCTTTCTTCATGGGTGTTAGCAATGGTGAATCTAGTTTGCAGGGCAATGTAGCTGACAGAACAGTTTCCCTCTGAAGGACACTCATGAGACACTATGTTGGGCCTGGATTCCGTTTCCAGACCGCCAAGCCTTCTGCAGCCGCCGCGATCCTTCGCCAGGGTCCTGACTGATCCATCAAACTGATGGAGTGACAGCCGCCCATGAACCCAGCCAGAAGTCTCACTCGGCACCTGGCGGCAGGCAGGTGTTAATTTCCCAGATTTGCTGATAATGACTGGCACATCACCCACACACGACTGGGGGGGTGGGACAGGTCCTGTCACCTGTCAGTCAGCTACTGCAAGCCAATCATTCCTGTGTTCCAAAAAAAAAAAAATCCCCTCCCCCAACCCCTCCCCTCCCCCACCCCAGAATCTGCATGTGCTCAACATTTGTCACAGCCTTCACCTTCAGCCTGACAAGAGTGGTTTCAAAGGCGTGCAAGAAGGGATCAGCCTATGCTGCTAGCAGAGGGCTTCGTCCAAAAAAAAACTCCGCCCAATCAATACCCCCCGTTCTCAGCTGTGGTCGTTTTTTATTGGTTATATTCATAAACACGCACGTAAGTACACCAGCACCTAAACCCCCTCTAAATGACTGCAGTTATCAGTATCTTCTAGCACAACATTATATTGTTCATTCTTAAAGCCTAAAAACCCTTCGCCCAGGCTCTTAACACCTACAGGACAGGTGTATTCAGGTTTCTTACTTTCAACGTATAACATTAAGTAGGAGAACAGTTGAATTCTGTACTAAGGAACATGACAGCCATACGATTGTTTTTTTTTCACAGACAACAACATCACAATTGCTAAATGAGTTATTTACACTTTTATTGCAAGTTAAACTTTGCAGTGACAATCATTTTGTTATTTTAGTCTCGAAAACAAACATATTGAAAATTTCACTTTAGAAAAGCTACATTGTACCATACTGTACATAGTTTCAAAGAAGAAAACGGCTAGCTGTATCATTATTTAGAAACAGAAAAGATTTAAGGATGAAAGCTAAAGCTTTTAGCCTTCAAAATGGAAAATATCAATAGCGTTTCCCCAGTAACAGAAGTAAATCATGTGATCAGTGTGATTTATGTTACAGCCTGCGGATTGTCAAGGTGTCTCTATGGTGTGGTCCGAGTCACATTGCTCTTTGTGCCCCAGATGGTATTTTTACTGTTTTAGGTATTTGTGCCAGGCCTGCACTCTGTCTCTCTGTGGCCTCTCTGGTAAGTCAGGTAGTCGCCCGAGCCACCAGAACCAAACTTCCAACCGCCGGAACGGAACTTCCAGCCGCCGGAACGGAACTTCAAGCCGTCGGAAACGGAACTTCCAGCCACCGGACAGAACTTCCAGCCACCGGAACGGAACTTCCAGCCACCGGACAGAACTTCCAGCCACCGGAACGGAACTTCCAGCCACCGGACAGAACTTCCAGCCACCGGAACGGAACTTCCAGCCACCGGACCGGAACTTCGAGCCACCGGAACGGAACTTCCAGCCACCGGACAGAACTTCGAGCCACCGGACAGAACTTCGAGCCACCGGAACGGATTGGCCGACACTACTTCAGGGTAAACCGACTGACACTGGTGCGGACTCCAGTTGTTGCATACAAGCTTACTAAGAGCGGTTTCTCCATTAATTTACGGTAAAAAGATAAAAGTGCACAGATGAAAGATTTCAATAACCCCCCACACACCCACACACACACTTAAGCCATCAGATGTTGTCCCACTTTGTGGAGATCCATTGCGTCCATCCACTCTGTCATAGCATGGACAGCTGTGGTATGTTGGCGTGTAAAGGGGGAGGATCCTACACACTATTGCTCAAGGTATTCTCCTTTTGAAATAATTCTCTGCAAGGTTCTAGCAAATAAAAACAAAAAAGAGCATAACAGTTAGTTGGGTTTAACTAGGGCGTATATCATCAGCGTCATCGTTAGAAAATAAACTCCGCTTCATAAAAAAAAAGTTGCGCTTATGTGAACAGTTCACATTTACCGAATCAACGTTTTGACCTTCATAAGACACTGATCAAGTGCTTCCTCTGTACAATGTTGGGGCGTCACCAGTGCAGTCTCATTGCACTTATATTTCTACCATATGTTTTAACTGTGTTATGGCTTTAATGACTGGTGCAGATACAAATGAATCGAATCCACGCAAGTCGAATGTGGAACTTGATTTCCTAGCTTTTGAGTGTTCCAGCATCAACGCTTTTCCTTGTGAATGGATTTTAATCAGGGTATTGTCAGCACTCCAGTTTCACATTTATGCTAGAAATATTTGACATAGCAAGGCACCCCCGCGGTGTCAGTCGCACTCTCGTCCCTCACAGGTCACCCCGAGGGAATACGACCGCTCAAGCCTTTCTCACACCCCCCCCCCTCCCCCTCCCCTCCCTCCCCGGTCATTCAGGCA
>JAOVYW010007810.1:0-10575 GCA_025775045.1 Hiodon tergisus
GTGAGTGAGTGAGTGAGTGAGTGAGTGAGTGAGTGAGTGAGTGAGTGAGTGAGTGAGTGAGTGAGTGAGTGAGTGAAGCCCAAGTTAAGACAAGTGCAAACCCATCACCCATCTGAGAGGCATATCCCATCCCCATTTGGTCTAATTCACGCATAAAAGCGCTTTTTTCTCTCCGTTATCTAGTAAGCGTGTAAATGTTCTCAGCACACAGGTCATGTGGTCTCCTTTTTTTACCTTGGTCCTCGGCGTGATATCAGAAACCCAATGCGGAGAGCCGGGCATTCATTTGTACCCCACAGGGGAGTGTGGTCCTAACGAAGGGAGAAAATGTGCCATTTTTTAATGGCAGTGAAATTTGGCAGAATTCAGTTGAATGATTTATGTGCTTGGCAGCCTGCTTCATTCAGGGTGGTTTGCACAGCTTACATTTCACATTGTCCGTCCGCGTAAATACTGGCTGAGATAGGGACTAGCAGATCCGTTGGCGCCGGTACTGTGTCATTTAGTATGCAAACAATGTATATTATTGGGTTTGCATTAGAAATGAGAACACGGTTGTTTCCTAAACTATTTACAAAAAAAGAATCTTTTTCCAAGCTGGTTAGGTGTTTACTTCTCATATACCTCTGTAGATAAATATAAGATGATCTCCTTGAGGTTCTTCATTAATAGTTAGCAAAATAATTAAAAATCTTAATAATTTGAATGATACAATCAAATTTACTAGATGGCAAGATTATAGATTATTTACAATATCAACATGCAACTATGATGCTATTTAAATATACAAATATTTTCAATTTTTTGCTGCTAGAGGCTTATCTAGAACTGTAGTGCGGTAGTTGGTTACGGCCCACTGTGGAAGAATCTGAGTAAATGTATGAATGTTTGTTGTAAATGATGTAATTCCGAAGTTCCAAAGTACTGAGTCATGGCAGTAGTCAGTACAATGTACACTATTTAATAGTTTGTGATGCCGTTATGACCCAACCCGGAAGCTTTTTTGCGGCCAAATGTTTTTTGGCATGACAATTCCACTGTATTAACTTAATTTCATGGCAGTTTTGAACAAAAACGGAGATTATTCATTTAAAAATGTTTAATTAAATGTAATACATTTTATTCTATAGTCTCTGTGTGTGCTGAGCCCCAGAGAAACCACAGAGCCGCTACCTGTGGGCAGATATAGGCATCTTAATAAAAAGTCATGTCTTGCAACACAGAATGTTTCTGCTAAATGGCCCTTGATACCTTTTGAAGGAGATCAGGCCATATGTGTTCTTCTCGAAAGGATAAGCATATGGTTTGTTCATGTGGGGGGGGGGGGGGTAACCAACTTGATGGCGGAGGAGGAGGCGGCGAACCACAGTTTTGACGATAGATTTTCTACGGTTGTGTTCCAATACACGTATTGGGCTTTAGATATGCTATATGCATCGTGGCTGGGAAACGGACACTGTGTGTTGGGGATACTGGGCTACATCAGCACTAGCATCAGTAAGTTTTTGGTACATTTCTTAACGTCAGTGTTATATATTTAGACTGGCCTCCCCTGATAATACAGCCTGAAGAGACATATGGCGCCAGAATGACACGTGGCAGTCAGACAGCGCGTGGATTCTAAAAAGAACCCACGGGGCAGATTATGCGTGGGTCTCACTGACAACACTTATGAGGCGATTGTGTAATATGTCAAACAAGCTTTTTTATCAAGAATCATATCATTGAAGTTTTGTTTCATAGAAGAAGGTGTAGCATAGACTGTCCAGTATGGTGAGTAAGATGAATTGAGATTTGTCATGAAATCAAAGAAGACCCCTGCCATGGCTTGAATTAATTGGCTAGAAATCGGGTCGTATCAAGCATATTAAAGAAGCCAAATATCACATGACCAGAGAAGCTGATGTTCTCAGTGTAATAACCATGCAGCAGAGCTTCCGGGGGTTATTATAAGGACAATACTGAACACACGACACATCAGAGGGTCTGAGGAATGAATGTCTCCGTTACACATGGACTACAATGACACAGACTCACAGACTCGTCTCTTTTACGAGCCATCAGAATGTGGTCAGCCCTACGTTTTTTGGACATAGAGCAGGGACGGGTGTTGGACTGTGTAAATAATGACTGCTCTTTGTGACTGCAGTAGTCACCAATGTGGTTTGAAGCTCTCCAGCTACAGGGGATGTATCAAACATGACATGGGTCTCAGCCCCAAATCCACTAGTACCGCTCCATCTGGACTGTCACATGATAGCCTGAAATATTCATGGCCCTCTTAGATATTCAGGCCATAACCATTTAAAAAAGGATGGCAGATGCATTCAAAATCTATACATAATCCCCTTTTGTGAAGTGTCCTAATGGCTAATCGCTACAGTACAGAGAACACGTTGCAGACCGCCACGTCAAAGGGCACACAGGTGTACATGCAATCTCAAAATAAGGTTTTTGCTCAAGTTTTTGTAGTCAATAGTCAGAAACATGAATGTAAAATACAATGACCTGAAATATTTAATTTTTGTGAACACCAGATGTCTTGTTTCATTGTTTAAAAAAACGGCCAGTCCTTCAGAAGGTGAATGTAATGTTGTATCTTTATAACCGTATTTTATAAGACCCGCACCCCTCCCATATGGCTTTAAGTGAACAATGGAGGACTGAGGTGTACCTGTGTATCATTTGGGCTACTGCCACTGCAATTCTGCTTCTCGCACCCCTGTCTGGGAGGCCTACAACCCGTTTGCGATAAATGACTGAAATTCACTCAGGGGTCAGGGCTGGGACATAGTATGGGACATGTATTTCTCTGTATGTAAAGCGTCTTTGTGACATGGAAACGTGTCACAAAGAAATGTTAAAAGTGCTTCATAAAAATACATTGATTGATTGAATTAAGTGCTGTATCAATCAGAAGTGGAAATTCTTTTTATCTATTTATTTACTTTCGTCTGACACACAGAAGCACTGACACCGGTCCCGTGTGGAGGGGCTGTATTCTGTGGGTGTGGAAACAATACTCATTTGTGTTTTTTACCCTTGGTCAGTATCGGGTTTGTATTGGGTGAAAAGCTGACTGTAGCACTCACACATAGGGCTGTACTATAGAGAGAGAATTCAGATCCATTTAGCCCGCTAGTATTAAATGATCTATATGTAGAACGCACGCAGTCTGATCTATAGTTTTAGCTTCTTTTTTTTTAAGTAGTTGACACAGGCACAACTGGGGAGGAACCAGGAAAATAAAATAAAGCGTGTGCTGAGGAATAAAATCACTAATTTATCATATCTTCCCTTTAGCTCTGGGGGTTTCCGTCATTTGGCTTTTTACTAAAATTATTTATTAACTCTATAATTTCAATATCACCTTTTTTGATATTTAATATAAACTTAAATTGGACTCAGTACTCTGAGCAGAGTATAACATGTCCTGTTATGTTATATGTGTATGTTCTGCGTCAGATTGTGTTCAGACTATTATGGGAATCGGTGCTTATGTTCATATGGACACTGGTCTGAGACCAGTTTCTGGAGCAGCTTCAGCTGTGCGGTATTGGAAACTCTATTAGCCTGGCCTATCCTGGCCTGGCCTGGCCTGGGATGATGGAAAGACTCAGTGTTGTCTGAGAGGAGTGATGCCAGGCTCTTTCAGAAGATTAAGATCTCCATATGCCGCTGGGATACCCTTGCGCAGCAGCACAGTTCTGTGAAGGGGTTCTGTGAAAGCCCTATGAGCAACAAGGCGTGCAGGATCTGGCTCTGGAACTTACAGAAGCACAAGAAATGGAAAGGCATGTGTTCCTGTGTAGGATGGGTGGCTGGATTTCAATATTCCAAAGCCCTTTAATCTGGGGTTCTTGGCCTTTTCTGATTTTCTTCAGTTTCCCAACAAACTTGAAACGGCACAGTAGTACTACTGTCCAGTGACGTGTTATTCATTTAAATGAGAGATAATGGTACTGAGTGGAGATGAACTGCATGATGTTGGAGTACCCTGGACGTTCATGTGTTCAGCTTTGCAGGTAAAGCACTTTCCCTGAGGCAGTGGATCGCTCTCTGTGCCCTGTCTCGGTTGCGCAAACTTCAGGCTGCAGACTGATAATGAGCCTGCCTTCCTATTTCCTGTGTCTGTGAGTCAACGAACCCGGCTTCCCCGATGAGTCTCCTAAAATCGTAACGGATGTTTCCTGTAGACAAGTGCTCCCGCTTATGCATATCTCCCCACCCCCTACCTCCCGCGCCCTAATCAGAAGTTAGGCTTCCAGGTCAGACTGACTAAAAGTTAGTTGGTTTTTTTGCTGATATTGCAACAGTGTCGCATAGCAACCAGATTCAATAAAGTTTAAAAAAAACACAAGGGATAGATATTGTCTGTGATTTCTCTCTTCTTCACGGTTAATTGATTATGATTAATCCTGTTGCATTGTGTAGTGAGGGAGGGCTCTGATTGACATTTCCTCTGTGACTTTAACCCCAGTCACTGCAACAGGTGTGAGTCATTGCTGTACCTGCCGCCAACTCGTCCTGCCACTCCCTGGCTCCGCCGTTTCAGCGTCACTGTTCCGTTTCAGTGTAGACTCTTACCTGAGCTCTGCCTTTGTAAGTGCAGAGGGGGTTCAGCGGTGGGTCAGGTATAGCAGGGGAACGCGCCCCTCTTCAGACAGAGGCTGTTCGCTTGAAGGTTCTTTTTATAGCTTGTGTCGTTTGTGCACTCGGGAGAACTGTACTTTCAGAATGGTCTTGATGGGTATGGTTGGATTTTAAAGCTGTCAGACGACCTCTCTACTTCAGACCATGACTGGCGATCAATTACCATCCTGCCACACCATGCTTCTGACAGCCATTGACGGTCTGCATGGAGACACCCACTGGCCCCATTGTGCTGTCAGTTGGCTGTCTGTGAGCTTGTGTTTTATTTGTTGCACAGTACCAGCTGAGCGGGTTGCTCAGATTATGAAGGGGGCCTCCTATTCCCAGTGGAAAGGGAGGTGTGGCTGCCCTGTTCTCCACCTGTTTTCACATGCGTTCTTCTGTAACCCCCAGATACCACTGCATTATTCCAAGGGTCTGTGTCAGCAATAACCCCCACAGAACACTGGTGTTTTTTGGGTTCAGACCGGGTCAAGGCACTGAAGAAAGCGGCCCTGTTCTCACGGCGTAGCAGGAAACCGGGTCAAAGGGCAAAACTGAGTCCGCTGTAGGCCATGACATCACTCATGACATGACCACTCAGGGGACTGGAAGCCTTGTGTCAGGGGCAGAGTGCTGTGAAGAAGAGCCTTTTAATGAGAGAGCTACACTGTCGTATGGGGGAAACTGAGGAGAGGCGTGGCAGAAAAGAACAAGAGATTCGGAAGGAGGAGGAGGATGGGGTTGTGGGTTTTTTTAGCAGAGGGTGGGTGGGCAGGTGCTGGGTTTATTTGCCAAATGGCTACACTCGTATGGATGTACTGTTCTCCCAAACCCCCTAAGCGGATGCCCAAAAAGGGCAAGGAATATTGCAGCAGAAGTTAACCGTCGAGCTGTGGTTCCCCCCCCCCCCCTCGGCACCGCAGATGGAGAGCAGTGGGACCAGAGCCGCAGAATTACTCAGCTCTCTCTCGCACACGCACACGCGCACGCGCAGTCTCTCCACCTTCCAGTTTTCAGTATTCACCTGAGGGGGGCGGGGGTGCAGTCTGTGCCTCAGCCGGTTTATCGTGGGACGCGATGGCGTAGAGGTGGGAGGATTCACCTGTCTCTCTACTGTGCGCCAGGGCCCTGGCAGAGGCCAATGGGAGGTTCTGGCTGCTCGCCCGCTGTTTCATTTCGAAATAGCCATTTCCCACAGTCAGAGCGACCCAAATCACTGCGCTGGGACGTTGTGGATGTTGTGGGGGGAGGATGAAGCAGGGTTGTCAATTTTATTTTTACTGCATTTATTTTAAGAAATTAATTTTCAGTGAATTTCACTAAACGTCTGTGTGCCTGATCCTCCCTGTTTTACTGGTCAGCTGTAAAGTGAGGCTCAATTACTGTTTTTGTATGTGCTAAGTGGTGAGAGAAGATGCTTTTTTCTGAGGCGCGGAGCTGTAAAGAACCAATCAGATGTGTTTTGTGCACAGCAGGCCCACACGTGTGGTTGGGGCGACGGGAAGGCGGTGCATCAGTACAGATTCAGGGCCTGAGATTGAGTCTTCCTCAGAGTCTCGGGTTAGGTAATTATTCTGTGTGTGACCTCTGCTGTGCCGTTCTGCTGTGCCGTTCTGCTGTGCCGTTCTGCTGTGCCGTTCTGCTGTGCCGTTCTGCTGCGCCGTTCTGCTGCGCCGTTCTGCTGCGTGGGTGTGAAAAGCGTCCGGCAGGAGAGGCCGGTAAGGGTTTGTCCGCGTCCGGATCCCTCGGGCTGGGGGCGAGGACTCCACCGACTGGCTCGGGATTGGCTTACCTTGTTGCTGGGTTTCCAGGGACGGCGATATTATTATGTAAGCCAAGAGGTGGCTGTTCAGCGCTAGCGGCCCGTGCAGGGGAACATGTGAGGCTTGGCTGCGTGGCGGGCGAGAGACAGAGCCGGGATACTGGAGATATGGGGTGTGTGCTGAGCGGGAAGGTCAGATCACTTGCTCTAGGCGACGGTGTGGGGGAGTCATCTTCCCATTGTGGAGCTTTATCTGCTGATTCTTGTCTCTCCAGCTCCAGACTTTGGGGGGGGGGGTTGAAATGCAGACAGATTGCCGGGGGAAAGGGAGTCTAGGTTTAATTCAAATTTCAGAGCCGTGTTGGCAGGGGGGCTTCTTTGATCTCACCTCAGTGTATAGGGACTTCTATGTGGGGCTGGAGATGGAAGTGGGGGCCACAGGGAGAAAGGCCTGGGCTTGGTTTGGGCTAACATACACTCAGGCGTCATTCTGAAGCAGGCCTTCAGGCCAAGGCCTCCTGGGGCCTTCTACTTAAGATTCTCAGGTGACCAAAGTGAATTATGGGAAGACACCAAAAGTAAACGGTGCCCTCAAGAATTATTGGCTCTGTACGTAAATATGGAAGAAAAAAAGGCTGGACAAAAATGTCTAATGCTCAAAATATGAGGTAAATCTAACCTTTTTCATTAAATTTAAAATGGGTTTAAAATTGATTAAAATTTTTATGGAGAAATTCTTTTTTTCAAAACTTGTATCACAATGATTTGGCACCCCTGCATTTAACATTTTTTGTACCCTCTGCTTTGTCAAGACAACAGCACTGAGACATCTCCTATAATGTTTGGTCAGGTGAGAGAACACATAGGAAGGGATCTGAGACCATTCCTCCATACAGAAACTCTCCAGGTCCTTCAGAGTCCTTGGTCCTTGCTGATGGACTCTTCTCTTCAGCTCATCCCACTGGTTTTCAGTGGGGTTCAGGTCAGGGGACTGGGATGGCCATTACAAAAGCTTGACTCTATGGTCAGTGAATCGTTTCGTGTGGATTTGGAGGTTTCATGTGGACTTGGATTGTTGTCCTGCTGGAATATTCAGCGACAACCCAGTTTTAGCCTCCAGGCCGCCAAGTAATGGCCTAAACTGTCCCGGTACTGGATGGAGTCCATGGTGCCGTGTATCCTAACTAGGTACCAAGGGCCTTTACTAGTGAAAAAGCCGACAACGTCACAGAACCGCCCCCATACTTCACAGTGGGCATAATGTTCTTCTCTGCATGACCATTGCTTTTTTACACCAAAGCCACCTCTGGTGTTCATTGCCAAAAGACTGTATTTTAGTCTCAGCAGACCATGAACCCGGTTCCAATGAATTTGGCAAACTCCAGGCACTCACGTTTGTAGTTTGGTAGCGGCAACCCTTTTTCTGTCAACCCTTCCATCTAGCTTAGCATACCCCAGTGAAGCAGGAAGTCATGGATGGTCATAAGAGTTCCCTAAGACTCAGATGAAGTAAAATCTTACTCGGAATATACATAATTGGTACAATGTTACAAAATAAATTAGCCTGGCAGCCGTTAGAGGCTACCAGACAACCGTTCTGTTACCCCAATGTTAGTGCACCTACTCCCGACTGTAGTTCAAATCCTAGTCACCCTTAAGAATTAGCCAACTACTCTATTAGCTTACTCAATTATTTTTATTCATTACTGAGTTCTAGGCGGATTCTGCCCATCAGTGTCATGATTACAGGAATAATCCTCCTCATGTTCAATCAAAATGGGTATTAATGGTTTTAATAGCACAAGGCTCAGGACTTAACCTGAGCACTCTTAACATCTGCAAATGATTGGCATGGTACAGCGCGGCGTACAGAGTGCAGGTGTCACGCAGGGTCACGTGACGTGTCTCCCTTCCGCCATATTCACACTGTCGTTTGCCTTTGTCTGCCTCTCCGCCTCTCTGCTTCTGTGTAATCTGGGATTATGGGACATGGAAAGCGCACGGGTTTATGGAATGCCATCCTTTATATGAATGCCCAGAAGGGCTTCACATACACAACTAGAGTGCTAGAAATCACAGGACTTGGCATGGAGGTCTGTGTTAGTCTGTTCAGTCTGCTCTGCCAGCAGAACAATCCTATTGGTGGCCAGTTTTTTTCATTCCTCGCTCTGTTTGGTCCTAATTGAGATGGGCGGGACGTGGGATCAGCCACGATTGCAGTGTTTTTTAACGGCGCTTGAGCCCCATCTGTAACCAGGGTGGAAACGGAAAGGTTTCCCCCGTTTCCCCAGTTTCCTGCCGCAGGGATCTGTCTCCTGGCCTGTGACGGTCTGTGGGTTCCCGTTTTAAGGGGGCGTAGATTGCCCAGAGCGCTGCTTGTGTTTCCTGCACCGGACTTTTCTGTGCGTGTATCTGAGGATTCTTATCCTGACATCACCATTTCTCTCCATTCACTGCTGTCTTACATGTTTAGAACATTCAAATTTACTGGGTTTAATGTTGGAATGTGTTTTTGGGAGTCGTTGTTCAAGCCACTCGGACCTTTCTGCGTCAGCAGTTGAGGCTGGGCCGGAGTCCCTCAGAGACTGGCCGCCGTGCGCCACTCTCTCCGTTCGCCAGAACCTGGCTGAGAGGGGAACTCCCACAGAGAGCTTTGTCTTTTAGCTGCTCCTCACACTGCCCGGGCTGGGAGTTGAGAGCGTCCACCAGGACTGACGCGCCAACGCGCTCACGCACATAACCTGCACCCTGGACCGTTCCAGCTCTCGGGATAGGCACGTCTCAGAGGCCACTGTGAAAATGTTTTAGAGGGATCTCTGAAGTTGGAGGAATGCCGCGGTATCTCAGCCAAAAATACTTCTCAAAACGGAGACTCCTCAGCCAACTGGAAGGTCCCTATGGAGTTTCGTCAAGCAGTTGAAACAATCCTGTTTTCAAACATCTCGTGACGGGCAGTCAGGGCCTGGTTATTGACTATAACCCAGCTAGACGTCCACACGTTCTTAATGCCCTGTCAGGCCCGACTTTCAGATTTATTTGGACAAAGTAAAAAACCCTTTGTGTTTATTGCTCATACAAAATACAATTATAGCACTTTTGTATGAATTTGCATACACTTTTTTGGAATTTGAAATTGTATTTAACATATGTTGGTTAATCTAATATGTTAATCACATTTAACACGTCTCATTCCCTGTATACACATTAGAAAATTATTAGATTTTTATTACATTATTCAGTCATTTTGCCGGTTTATGCAGTATGATGGAACCACACATCTCCATTCTTCAGTTCTGCAAATGGTCCTGTTTGTAAGTTCTCTATGTACACTGTAAATAACTATTATTGACAATTGTCTCATTCTCCGTGATATAAATACACCACCGATTGCTTACCTTTGTTCATTCCGATTTGTTAGGATTTTGAGATCTGGCATTGTTTAAATTCAGGGCTTCAGACGTTTCAAGTACTTTCAGTTTATTTCTAATATTAAACCGGAGGGAAACGGGTCAGTACCGGCCTATTGGGTTCATAAAATGGGTCACCCCCAATGGAGACTTCTCCAAGCAAAAGGCATCTGGGCATGGATCGCTGTTCATTTGCCTTTTGTCTCTCTTCCCAGTTGGTCTTCCCAGTTCAGCGCTGGTGTTCAGCTGCCCGGTCCCTTTGCCAGTAAAGCGGGGGTCAGCACAAAGCTCCCTCAGTCCCCTGGTGGCTGTGCCAATTTCTGCCGGCCGTCCCAGTATAGATGCTCCTCTGTTTCTCCTATCGACCCCCCCGCCTCCGCGCTCTTTCGTCTGCCGCATGGCCGCACCCACAAACAACCTTAGGCCGCTCCTCCACCTCCTCCCAGGCGACCGTCCTCCTGTCCACCTGCCTCGCCCTCGGCGTTGGACACTATACGCTCTCCGCGGTGGCTGCTGTGCGGGATGAGAGACTGAGTGCCGTGCCTTGGACTGTGTGTGAGCGCTTGGCAGTACCAGGCTGCTACGTCTCCAGGCCAGATTCTCAGGCAGTGTAGTCAGCCAGGCATGAGCGCTGGGGGTGTGATGAAGCTGGGGCTCCCACACCGTTTTCTCCTCTCTTCCCATCACCTCCTCTCCCACACAGTTTTCTCCTCTCTAACTTCCTCTCCAACACCGTTTTCTCCTCTCTTCCCATCACCTCCTCTCCCACAC
>JAOVYW010007811.1:0-10574 GCA_025775045.1 Hiodon tergisus
GCAGTCTCTAGCCCAATGCCCTGGCTGTCCACAGGAGAAACAGCAATCTGTCTGCCTCATGGGTGCTCCTCTCCCTCCAGCCCACCGTCGAAATCCCCCTCGAGGGAACCCCTGTTGACGTGGAGGTGGCGTATATGCAGGCTGCATGTATGTATACGCCGGTGAACTAGGCGGAGCCTGAGCCATCTGCGATTGTGGGGTCATCCGAGTCTGCATAGGTGCTTGAGCTATTGGCTGCTGAACCATTTGAGATTGGTATTTGGGAGATTTTTTTCCTTTCACTAAGCTTCACTAAGCTTATTTTTGCAAGCCACTGTTGCCATCGGTAGTCTCCTGTCCTAGTGTGTCTGATGTTCTTTCCCCACTCTCCCAAAGGTAACCTGTAGAGTAAATCAGCATTCTTGTGAACTGTTAAGGAGACCCACTCATCCATCTACCCTCCCCCTGTGTTTCTGTCTCTAGCCGCTCTCGGACCAGGCACGCCCCGTGTGAAACAGTCCCCATCACGGTTCTTTTATCACCAGATGGCTACGGGCCACATTACTATGTTGCTCCTAGGCTAAAGGGACAGGATTCTGGCACTGTGAGAGACCAACGTTAAACGCAAGTCAAAAAACTTGTTTCAATTGTTTCCCACTACAAAAACCTCTCATCCCCATACAGAAATAGACATTTTCCGATTCACTTACATTGGTTAGTACATCGAACAATGTAAATATAAAATAAATTACATATCTTAACAAACAGATTTTCCCATTCAGAAATGGTCCACATTTTAGTGAAAAACAGCAGTTTTTTATTTTTTTCCATCAGCTTCCTGCCCGAGGATAAAGGAGTCTTTTATTTATAATTGACTGAAGTACTGCTCTGGCAGTTATCAATACTTCAATTAACATTGATAATGTGTTGTCATCGACTTACAAACAAGAATTTAATTAGGTTCAGACAAATGCTACAAATGGCTGGCATTCAGCAATTAGATTGTAGAGGCAGGGCGGACAGATTTTTTTTTTTGTGATTTAATGAATTGTGATTGGACAAATACTCCCCCACCTCTACCCCCCAAGGTGGCATCCCTGTCCCCAATCCCTCCTCCCTGAGAAGAACTTGCCCCCCCCCAGAAATAAAAATTAATAAAATAATTATTAATTAACTAAATTAATTTAAATAATTGCCTTAATTGACTTACAACCGTTTTCCAATCTTCCAAGCTGGAATGAAGAACCCTGTAAGCTGTGTTGTAATTACAAGTGCTGAGACATGTGTGGACATAACACATCAGCATGAACATAAATTCCTTTATCCCTCCAGTGGGGGAAACAAAAAGGACAGCCACCAGACAGAATAATTATTGTAGTTAGGGAACGAACATGCCATTTGTATCTTTTAGACAAGCTCCGACCGTAATTGAGTAAGAAATTATTGGGCCAAAATGTAATTGTAGGTGCCAAGTGTCGGTACCTCAATACACATGCATTGGGACCAAGCCAAGATACAACAGGACACAACAAAAAGACCCACAATTATGTAGGGTCTGCTCTCTATTTAGTGGTCCTTTCCCTTCCAAATAAATCTAGAAATCAAAGCCTGGAGTCAATCTGTTAGAATATTTAGTTAAATTGTCTGAAGTCACCGAATGTAAAGAGGGATACATGTCTATGATTAAGGAATTTAAAATTCACGACTGGTATATAAAAACCAGATCAAATTCTTTAACTTGTCATTCCGATCTAATCAATTCACAAGAATAAAAAAAATTAAATTTAGAAAAACTGAGGGTAAATAATCTTGATATCCTGCAATAAAATACTAATATCATATTAGTTTCGTTATCCAGTCCTGTATTATGGCATCTAACCTAAATTCCTGGTCTTACCGCTGCCAGAGTCGAGTACACGCTTTTAACGAACCATCTTGGAAACGCTGTTGTTCTCCCCACACCTGCTAAAAGCTGTGATATTGTACAAGTCTACGAGCAGCACGGGGCCAGCAGGTTTAAACACAGGGAGGAAGAGGGCATCGTAATCCCAACGAGGGGATCACGACCGTTGAAAAATGAATTACACACGAAACACAACGGCTTGATATTATAAGGATATACAAATACTGCCAGTCTGTCACCGTGCTGGAAAAGATTTCATCAGACATATTTGACAACCCTAGCTCCTAGCTGAAGTCCGTGTCACCCCTCCTCTAAAATCCTCACCCCTGGCTAAACTTGCATCACCTCTGCCGTACACTCCTCGCCGTTAGCTGTCACCCACATGTAATAATGACAGTCAGTGACTGCTGTTATTATGGCAAAACCATTAATTCAAGAGCGAGCTAATTTTCCTTTTGCTAGTCTGTCTCTAATGAGGCTGATATAATTGGTCAATCTTACTATTTGTACTCAAACTGTCATAGACAGTTTAAAATCGTTGTATTCATTCCACTGATTCGATTAAACATTGTGTTTATGAAGAAAGTGCACTGTTAATGATCATTTTAAGCTCTACAGAAAATCAAACCAGCGTTTGTGAAAATTCCCACTTAATTTACACTCATGTGATAAAACATTTTAGTTATGATGAGCAAATCTCCTTTTTTGCTAGTGTATGGCTGTGCTGGGTGATTCAGTGGTCTGTCTGTCCCTGACTCAATGTAGCTGCCAAACTCCAATTCCCTGGTATACTTGAGGCAAAATTCATCTAAATGCTAGTTTTAAAAAACAAGTTCTTACATTCTTATATTGTCTCTTTACTTTCAATGGTAATCACAGCAATTTCATCAGCAACATTAAATTGTCCTCAGATCTATGCAGATGCAAATGGAAAGCTTGTCGTATTTTCCTGTCAGTGAACCCTTATTATAATGAATGCCTGCTGAATTGACAGTTCTTCCCAAGTGTTTACATGATGGAATTGATACTATAAACTCAAGTGATCAAAACCATTTTTTGGTAAACAACAATGATTTTTTTTGCTAAAATCTATGCACCGATTTGTTAGTTTTCACCCAATTCCAGTTCACCCTTTTCAAATACACTTTGCACCCGTTACAGCACTACTTTCACTACATTTCCACCATAACATCTCGTGTGTACACACGGACAGCATGGTTGTGTAAACATGAAATCGCTATAATTGTAAGACTCGGAACCCGAACAAGACGCTTGAATGTTTCAAATGAAATCGACGCAGCACTTGCTGATCTTGTAACTACTCACGGGTGAAGCATGCATGAGGCTGAGCAGTGAGTGATTTACCTCCATCTTCAGAACGCTTTCAAACGGTCAGTGGATAAGTTATTTTCTTAGTGAGAAATTGCTAGCAATATTTAGCATATTATATAGCGCTTGATTATGGTTTAGTTACTGTGGTGCTTCGGGGAAGACCGCGTGGCATGTTGCCGTTGTTTTTGTTTTTGGCAGGCAACAACTGGAGCGTGATCATGGGCAGTCCTGACTGAGGCAATTTTTTGAAGCAGGAAGAACCCCGACGAGCCGAAGATAGTGTCCACAGGGGTTTAAGTGGCAGCCTTGGCCAGCCCCCTAAAGACAAGCGATCAATTACCTCTGAGCGCCCACGTGTACATGTGGAATTGCAGGCCAGGTGCCGCAGGTACCGAGGGAGTCTGTGTAAGATTTTCAGAAAGTTGCGTAGTTGCCCTGGGCCGCAGGAAGCAACACAGTGGGCAGGGCCTGGACCCACTACCACCTCCACGGTTTGTTCGCCTACACTCTGTCGATGGCGGAGTCCGGAGTGTAACGCGTTTGTTGTTTTTATGTTTTGTGTCTGCCTCCTTAAGTTAATTGTATTGTGTTAGGGGTGTGGGGGTGGGTGTACTTGTCTATCTGGGGTTTCTATTTCTGTTCGTAATGCGCTTTCAATCACTGTTCCAGGTTATCTTTAGTCTTTTGTGCATATGTGGGGTTTTTTTTTTTATATGTCAGCTTGGGACGCCCTCCCCTTCTGTATAGGCTCACCAAGGGGATGTGTGCTAGAGGGTAACCTCCACTTTTACGCCACCAAATCTAGGCCTTTTGCGTGGTTTGGGCAGCTAAATCCCAACTCATGTTTTGACCATGTTGTATGAAAGGAATATTTTATTTTTGTATTCCCAACTTTTTTGTTAGCTGGTGGTGAACGTGGGACCTGAGTGGTGGGGGGGCCGCAACATTTTTAAAACAGTAAGCACAACTAACTAAACAGACCTCCAACAAAGCAGCCCAAATCCACTGCAAAATACAGCCTTTCTTTCATTTCCTCTAAATTAATTTACAATGGATTCAAAAAGTGAGAGCTGGGTGAAACTAAAAAGCGTGGCTTGAAATGGTAGAATGGACATGGCCTCGCGTCGTAACTAACTTTTTTGTCTCCTCCTGCCCTCGATCTTCAGGGATGGGGTACCTGCAGAGGGATTTCAGAACGAGCGGCAGACCCACTGTGGTTTAGGGTCCCGAAAATGTTATTTTCAGCCTCTTCTCCATTTCTTCAAATTGCTGGGCATGTAGTCACAATTCCTCTGTGCTGCCCAGAGACATCCTCTGTGATGTCTGGGGCATGCTGACCAATTTCTGGCCATCCAAGTAAATTTATGTCTGATGATATAATGGCTGGCATTAAGCTCCATTATTCTTTTGGAAAATATATGGTATAGTTAGTGAGTATGGCAGTTACATAGAACCCTTCCAAAATTCACTCATTTTCAATACATTAAGGATACGGTAGGTGTAAAGGATACAGTTTCGTGTACGTATTTGTAGAAGGATGCAAAAATATCTCACTCGAACAAAATGAACTCTTTCATCCTTTCTTTCGAATGGCACTCTGCTTCCTCTGTATGGAAAACACAATCAATCAAAAATAAACGGCACTGATGAATGTTCATGAATTATTAATTGTCCTGCATGATTCTCTGTTACATAACTTTCAAACACATTTTTCTTTTGGCCATTTGGCTCTGTCTTTCTCAATTTCTCAATTTTGTGTAAAGTTTTTCGGACAAATGGGTTTGGGTTCGGAAAATCATGTGAAACAATGAGAATGTACTAACGGTTTGACAAATTCAGATGGTTCTGTAAACTGTTGGAACTGTTTTTTAAAAATGTGCAGCCCATTTTAGCAGATGTCAATTCACCTAACACGCAATTCTTTGGACAGTGGGAGGAAACCTGAGCACTTGGGGAGACCTTGCAAATTGCACACAGACCAAAACGATAGCAAATTAGC
The DNA here is from genome assembly GCA_025775045.1 of Hiodon tergisus. Taxonomy (NCBI): domain Eukaryota; kingdom Metazoa; phylum Chordata; class Actinopteri; order Hiodontiformes; family Hiodontidae; genus Hiodon; species Hiodon tergisus. Next base: position 5,214 of record JAOVYW010007811.1, read on the forward strand.
CCCCTTTTACCCCTAGAACAGCCTGAAATTGTCAGGGCATGGATTCCTCAAGGTGTCCGAATGTGGTGACCACAGAGATGCTGGCCCAAGTTGACTCCATTGATTCCCATAGTTGTCGCATATTGACTGGACTGCAGCATTTGCAGTTTCCAGTGTCCCTTGACTCGTTCTGCTGCTCTGGTGGATTTGTGGTGGTTGGACACTATTCTGGACATCTTTGATACCTTTGCTGCCTAAATGGCCCAGCCTACTCCAGAGCATCAAGCACAACCAGCTGAAGAGCATGAGCTCAGCAAGAAGATGGTCACCGTTTCAGCCATGGTGTACACATCAATAGTTTCCTTGTAAGTTCAAAAGATCTTCTCAGCATCGAGAACGTTTGCAGACCAACATGTGACTCTTTAGAATTCATTCCTTGATATTATTTTCCGTGATGCCAATGGAGGACCTCATACTCTTGCTTTACCATAGATCCATTGTTATTTACACCGATCAGCCATAACATTGTGACCACATGCCTAATATTGTGTGGGTCCCCCTATTGCAGCCAAAACAGCCCTGACCCGTCGAGGCATGGACTCCACAAGACCACTGAAGGTGTGCTGTGGCGCCAAGACGTTAGCCGCAGATCTTTTAAGTTCTGTAAGTTGCGAGGTGGGGACTCCATGGATCGGATTTGTTTGTCCAGCACATCTCACAGATGCTCAACTGGATTGAGATCTGGGGAATTTGGAGACCAAGTCAACACCTTGTACTCATTGTTGTGTTCCTCAAACCATTCCTGAACCATTTTTGTTTTGTGGCAGGGCACATTATCTTGCTGAAAGAGGCTAAAGCCATCAGGGAAAACCGTTGCCATGAAAGGGTGTACATGGTCTGCGACAATGCTTAGGTAGGTGGTACGTGTCAAAGTAACATCCACGTGAATGGCAGGACCCAAGGTTTCCCAGCAGAACATTGCCCAAAGTATCACACTGCCTCTACTGGCTTGCCTTCTTCCCATAGTGCATCCTGGTGCCATGTGTTCTCCAGGTAAGTGATGCACACGCACCCGGCCATCCACGTGATGTAAAAGAAAACGTGATTCATCAGACCAGGCCACCTTCTTCCATTGCTCTGTGGTCCAGTTCTGATGCTCACGTGCCCATAGGCGCTTTCGGCAGTGCCCAGGGGTCAGCATGGGCAACCTGACTGGTCTGCGGCTACGCAGGCCCATACACAACAAACTGCGATGCACTGTGTGTTCTGACATCTTTCTATCAGAACCAGCATTAATTTTTTCAGCAATTTGAGCTACAGTAGCTCGTCTGTTGGATCTGACCACACGGGCCAGCCTTCGCTCCCCACGTGTATCAATGAGCCTTGGCCACCCATGACCCTGTCGCCGGTTCACCGCTTTTCCTTCCATGAACCAATTTTGATAGGTACTGACCACTGAAAATACCGCCAACACCCCACAATAGCTGTAGTTTTGGAGATGCTCTAGTCGTCTAGCCATCACAATTTGGCCTTGTCAAAGTCACTCAGATCCTTACGCTTGCCAATTTTTCCTGCTTCTAAAACATCAACTTTGAGGACAAAATGTTCACTTGATGCCTAATATATCCCACCCACTGACAGGTGCCACAATAACGAGATTATCAGTGTAATTCACGTCACCTGTCAGTGGTCATAATGTTATGGCTGATCGGTGTAGATGGTTGGGGAAATCTGAATCTTCAAATTTTGTTTAATCTCTCGCAGTTGTTGCAAGTTGTGCGAACAGTGTCTTACTTCCCAACTAGAGGTCGGAGCTAGGACTCTATCTTGTATATATTAGGTGGATGAGGATTACATTGCCTGAAATTAAGTCAACAGAATTTCTTCTGCATCTTCTAGCAGGCCAGGAAAAAATAGAATAAGACCTGTTTGTGTTTTTCATTACAAACATAATCGTATTATCTACATCATTGGAAAATGTTATGAAAACACACTTATTAAAAACAAACAGAGGTCAAGAACCCGAGCAAAAATCAGTAGAGCAAAGGGATTTTTAAAATGTAAAAGGGTAAAATGATCAAAACAATGAAAAGCATTTCCAATTCCAGTTTTGAAATATGAGACTTTGAAAATTACAATCTAAATACCTTAAAATGTTCACTTTTAGTTCAATTCCAAATGAAAAAATTGCAAGTTTTAATTACAATAATCATAATAAAAACATTCCAAAACTTTGACAATTTGAATTGCAATTAGTCCATTAATTAAAATTTTAATTGAATTTACCCCATGAATAGAAGAACAGAAGGTTTCCTTGGTGTTGAATATTCATTGTGTATTTGAGTAGATAAATCAGAGCCTCTCTAAAACAACGCTATCAGGCTGGAAACACTCTGGAATTTAGATGGCAGTGTTTATTTAGCTTTTTGCTTTTGCATTAATATATCATTTTGCATAATATATCAGCAAGTCACATAAACCCTATGCAAATGATGGCTGTGTATACTTTTTATGTGACAGATTTTTGGAAGTGTTTGCTAAGCTTTTGAATGAAAGTTTTAGTTTTGTGTGGGTTTGTGTGGATTTGCAGAACTAACATGCCGTTTTGGTTTTGATTAAATAGGATGCTTACAATTGAGAAACACTAATAGTATTGGTGAACATTCTACGGTATGCTTCATTCAGTTTGTTCATAATTGTTTTCATAATGTTTCCATTATATTAAATTCTGTTAAATTAATTTTAGCACAACTTGCACAGCTCATATAGTACCACTAGTGCTCACGTCACTAGGGCCGTTGTTTTTAAGTTCCGTCACAATTAAACATGGTAGAACAAAACAAACCACATTGCACAAAAGGCTGTGCAGCTTTAAAAAAATAAATAAATTTTTTTTAAAGCATAAAGAAAAGCTTAAAGTAGGAGCTATCAATCAAGGCTGGTTGTCTATATGCCTATCATCCTCTGAAAATAGCTTTGGTAACATCGGCTGTCCCAGGGATAATTCAGTCTGCGCATTAGAACTTCAAGGATGGTTTTCACATTTGACTTTTAAAGGCACTACTAAAATTATTTTTAAAATTAAAAACAAAAAACAAAAAGCTAATCGAATTAAAATTAATTTAAGCACATTGCCTGAAACCCCCCCCCCCCCCCAAAAAAAACAAATAAATAAATAAATTAATTAAAAACCTCTTTCTCTGATGATGATGAATCATAAATGAAAACAGAAGCACTGGACCGTTTGTGTCAGTTCAGAAGGGAGTATTTCAGTGCGAAAGGAGAGCAAGTAACAGCCCAATGAGTGTAATACACGTAAAAGCACAAAACTGAGCCAGGCGTTCTAGCACTAAAATCGAGTTAGTGGGACTACCAGCGTACGCAACTATAGCGATGGAAGTGGGGGGGACGCACAATGCGTTCCCCTTGTAAATGCAGAAGCTCTTAAAATGACTTTTGATTTGATACATTTAAGTGCAATTCTGAACAGGTTTTGGACAAAAAAAAGATGTTAAGCACCAAAAAAAGCTTCATTATTTGAAAGCTCCAGCAAGACCAAGATTGATTATTTCTTTAGAAAGGGCCGTGTTCTGTTCCCTGTATTTTAAGTTAAGTTATTATTAGTTAATGAAAATACCATACAGACAGATGGCAAAAATGATTTAAAAAAAATCTGGAACCACTGAACTCAACAAATAAGGATACATTTTAGAATTAGTAAAGAGTTTTAGTTAATAATTATATAAATTATTTGTGTTTAATTGCCTCACACTGAACTACATTGCAATGGGCAGCTAAAGATTTTATAAATTGTTATTAAATAGGTATTGCAGTTGAAAATATAATATTTCGGTTGCTTGAATAGATTTTTAGGTATATTGTTTCGGTTACGAAAAACACGACAAACTATTTGTTCAAGAAAGAATTGATGTAGAACATACGTCACGTCAAGGCTCTGATATTTCTGTAAAGATCCACATTTAAACTCAGCAAAGTAACCGATGGTCATTTCTTTGTTCCTGTTCATGCGTGTCCATGATTCTGTGAAATACCTGTGACTTTTGGAACAGCAGTTTGTATCTGTAAGTCTGTAAGCAAGGAAAAGACAGACAAAAGAGATATATGTTCAGTACCACTCAGATGTCAAGAACGCAGGGACCATGCAAAATACGATCAAATTCCAATGGATCTTTCCGCTGTTTCATTAAAAAAAATATATATCCTGAGGACAGGATAAGGCACTCAGGAATGCTTGGAGTAAGTTAAACTAAGACAGAGATTCGAAATGTTAATTTGACCATTCTTTGAGGAGGTTAAAACCTGAATAAATCTGCCGTTCGTTTTATATATCAACAACTTGATGAAGTATGGCCAATCCAAAAAAAAATTCAATTGGTTTCCTGGGAAACACACAAAAAAAAGTTATGGTAAAATTGAAAATGTTAACCTGACTTCAATAACATTTGAGTTGAGTGCAACTGAGTGGTTTAGCAGTTGAACGAGTTATGACATACAAACTAATTAGCAATAAAAAGATATTAACTTTGTAATATTAAGCTGGTTTGCAGGCTAGGAAATACGAATAAGTGACTTTTTTTATTATAAATAAATACATATTGACCAATTTCCCCATGTTCCTACAAAAAAGAGACGACTACACTCACAGTACACATCCAGTAGTTCTTTGATGAAATAACCGACTTTGTTACAGAATTAGATAACCGTCCAGTTGCAAACTCAAATGTTATTGAACTTAGGGTAACCTTTTCATATTTATTTTTATTAGATTTTTTATGACAGGGTTTTCAGGGGGTTGCTGTGAAATTCTTTTTGATGGGACAAAATAATCACAGATTTCCGTTGCAATTCCCACTAATATCAGCACAATAATAATGAAGTTTAAGATTACCAACGAAGTAGCATTAGGCATCTTTGAAGAAGAAAGCAATGAGTGAGAGTGAGATAAACATGCTTAGAGGGAGACGGTTTTGCACCAATCGTTAGGTTCATCAAGCGGGACATGGTAGAGATGCCTTCTGGAATTTATGAACAATAACAAAATAATGCAACTGAAAATATAATGTACGCAGTCACTGGAAGATGTACGAGATAACACACCTGTTCAGTTATAATAAGGTTCAGTTATGCTTTTTTTTTTGCAATCAATCTTATGTCCTCAAACTTAAAATAAATAAATAAATAAGGTAGTGAAGATATTTTGCATTTTAACGCCACAGAAACCTGCCTTGTAGTTAGTTCATTGGCTCTGCAGACAAAATGGTGCACACAAAATCGCTTAATTTTGAACTGTTTTCAGTATTTTACAATCGGAGAGATTAAATAAATCCTTTGCTTGAATCTCAAGGGATGCACCTGGAGCAG
>JAOVYW010007814.1:0-10573 GCA_025775045.1 Hiodon tergisus
CCCCCCCCCCCCCCCCCCCCCCCCCCCCCCCCCCCCCCCCCCCCCCCCCCCCCCCCCCCCACAACACATTTTGCCTCAGGCCCAGATAGTCGCAACTAAGGTTTTGTGAAGGATGGTTTACTAATATGTCCACTCAGTCTTTTCCATACACTGTATGTAAATGCCACATTTCCCAAATAATCAGGTTCGTATGGATTGGTAACTTTAAAAATATATATTTTACATAATTCCCGAGGTTGTGTATAGTCCATAGATTCACACTGGACAGACTCAGCAGTAACAATAGGCGCAGAGGCAAAATTAGTTGACTGGTCTTTTTTGCGATACCACCAAATTAATGGAAAAAACCTATTTACGCATTTGTCCTTCTCTATGTGACTTATTTCAGCTGCACAACAGTTTTAATAAAAACACTGATGGATTTACTAATGTAAGATGAATCCAGTTTCACTCATTCGTAATACGCTAACTACACCGTACCAGTGGCGTTGGATGTACGTTCAAAATACTAGTTCAGCAAACCAAATTTAGCCCTTTTGTTATTGTGATAAACACATCATATAGACAACATATTATTCTCAAGAAAGTCCACCTGCCGCCACACCAATGGAAATCGATTCAGGCTGAGTGCTTAACTCAGTAAATTTACGATCTGTCTAAAAAAATGTATAGGCGTGATTGCCCTTTAACAAATCTAATGCAAGTTTTGGTACCAAAATCCGCTCAACACTGGCATAGAGCTCTTCATGCAATGTCTGCCAGGTATACAAGTACGCATCGGTTAGCAACTTCCGAGTGAGAGAAGATGCCTCAGAGATGCTTTGTATTCCTCCCATATACTAAATTATCCAACTGGTTATTAAACAGTTTCGAGGAAACACATGAGACCGGGAATTAAAAGGCCAGATAGCCGAATGATAACACTTTAGGAAACATGACATTAATAAAAGTAAGAATACGCCTGTTATCCATTAACGACGCCTAACGTTATACTTTATTTATCAGCTACTCCGCGTGCATTGAGCGATTATTGATTTGTTCGTTGATTTTCCAGTCTAGATTAAACAGATAACTACCATACATTTTAATAATTAATAATATGTTATACGGTTTTCTTTTCTTGACATAGTATCATAGTAATGGTAATGTCACTTCTTCTGAAATCAAGTTAATTTAACATTAGAGTTCAGAGGCAGAGTAAATGTGACACCAATGTTAAACTACAAAATAATGTACTTAGTACGTAAGTAAGTGGCTTTGGCGTTATTTACATTAGAGAGTTCGCAAGTTACCTGTGTGTCCTCGACGCAGTCTCCGTCCAGTTCGCCAATATAGTATTGCTCCAACCAACGCCGTGCGTTTTCGGAGTGACGGTGAGGGGGTCCCTCCATCTCCTGGCTGACATCTGTCCCAGATCGGCGTAAAATTAGAGCTTCGCCGCCCGGATGCATTCGAAGGAATCCAGTCACATCATAAACCCGGGTGCCTAACAGTACCCAACACGATTCTTTGGTACGATGTCGGGCGACTTCCTTGTGTGAATACAATCTAGGTGACATCGAGGGAGACATTTATTCAAAGTTTAAGTGTCCAGAAAGGCATATACTAGTAGAGTGAGTTCAGGACCCGCCCTGACAGACCGACCAACAGTGGACTAAGTCCTCGCGTTTTGCGCGCAGCTCCGCAAAGCAAAACACCCAACAAGCTCATTAGCATACTCATGTATTATTCATGAAGCACCTGACTCTGAGCGAGCAACTTGAGCATAAACGGTTCCACAAGCACCTGTTGCCGTGTAACCTCTCACAGAAAATAACTTGTGTTGTATAACTCTAAGTCGCCATGCCCCGGTAATAAAAACCGTTTCTCCCCAAAGGAAGATACGACGTACCCATTGCAGAGTTTCACAAAATACAAAAGTGCCGTTTCAAACCTCTTTTATTTTTATTCAAATATGTACTGAGTTCGATTTAAACATATTCGAGTATAATTTTAATTATTGTTAGATCATAATAATCACTGAAGGCCTAGACGAAATAGTCTGCCTTTAAGACATAAATTCGTGAATAAAGTTTTCCTCCAGAAGAAAAGTTCCGTTTTAAATGTGTAAACTGGCTAGTTTTTTTTTTAAACGTGTGTTGTGCTGAGAAAGCGTGAGCGCGGTAATGAATCTAGTCTTCAGGAAGTTGTACTAAGTTTTTTGTATAGACGTACTGACAATATTAGCCATTGTTTTAAACTACTTTCTTTGTTCTGCGGATATATTGGCGGACAGTTTATAAGAAGTTTAGCTCAGTCTGGTAGCTTGTTTGTTGTTTGGTTGCTCTGTAATTGCAGTTTAAACAGGTTTGTGCAGTAAAAGCCTTTACATTGCAGGGGCGTGGTTAGAACCAGGCGTTTCGGGCTTTAGTCCCGAATCGATTAATGGAAATCAGTCACATCAATAATATTTGTTAAAATCGTTTTATAAACGTTTTTTATAATCGTTATTATTAAATAAAATATTATTTCAGCCCAGTGTTGCATTTTGTATGCATATTGTAACTTACTGCAATAAAGTACAACAACTCCTTTAGTATTCGGTTGTAAGTGTCTGTTCTTGAAAGACCGGCGTTTTTCATAGGTCAATTTTTTCAAACAGTGTTGCTTACTGTTGATTACCTCCAACATCAAGGAACTTGAGTTGTGCCTCGAATGTGTCCAAATCCTAGAGACGCCCCAGCTTAATTGTACGGATTTAAAATAATTCAGATTTAAAAAAAACTTGACAAAGTAATAAAATAAAAATAAAAACTTTTACTAACGACAAAGCATATTTGGCCGGGATAATGGAGATACTTGGATTTATTACTGGATATATAATTTAACTGTCTTCTCACCCAACTTTCATATGTGGACCAAACCTTATAAAACAATCGTTGCCCCCCTTATTTTATGTGCTTGGGGCAAATTAATTATTTAACGAATTATTTAGCTGTATATTCACCCGAATCCTAAAACACCACTGACGAACATCAACTCCCCTTTTTCGTCGACACCCGAATCTGTCTAAACCCAGCAACACCCTTTAGCGGAATGAATGAACAATGAATGACTAGCCAATCAATAGCAAATGCGTTGAGTATTGGTGGTGTACAACAGTTCACTGGCTTCCGCATGCCGACTATCCGGTTTGTCCAGATGCTCTATATCTGCCACTAAGTGCTCTTTGTCACCATGACAATTGAATATTAAACATGACAGTGGTTCTCACGCTTTCTGGAAAAGTATACCCCTGTCCTCTACAGGTTTACGTTGTTAGTGAGTTGATGGCCTCCACGTCCCATTAGGGACGTCTCTAGGATTTGAACTCATTCGGGGCTCAGCCCAAGGTTCCGGTGTTTTGCTAGTAATCATAAACTTAAACAGCGCTATGTCTGATAGTTAGCTTCTTCTTCTTTTTTAAAAGCGCGGATGCTCTAGTGTTTTATAATTCTTTCGCTTACGCAAATGTAAACATGACAAAATATGTTTGTTTGTTTGTTTGTTATAAATGTGTGGATAAGAACTATGTTATTGCACAAATGTAAACAAACGGAAAATAAAATGACTGGCAAGCATGAAATGAACTGGAACTTCATAATTACCAAACTGAGATAAAATAATAATCAAATTGTGTAAAGGGAATGTATGATTTCGGGGAGATGCGAACTCGTACACACTGAGCCGAAATTAGTGAATGTACCACTAATTAAATTCGATAATGCTAGCTAGTTCTCGGCTCGGCAACATCGAGATTAATTACGTGTAATGGTTAACAAATCTTTATCCAGTTAGTTATGTGAGTGGGCCTGTCAAGTAGCAGTCTTACATGGCAGGCCAAACCGTACATACCCTAGCTGGCTCCTGTTAGCTTGACACCAAACTTTACATAACTAAGATATCTAACCTAAACTTGCAAACGACGGACATTCTGACAGTTTTAAAACAACGGCCATCCTTTTCACAACTTGTAAATTCTGGTGAAAGGTAATTAGGGAAAACTGGCCAGCCCCTGTCTGGATGAAAAGGAATGTTAAAATGTTATTATATTGAACTTTTTTGCTTCCTGGGTTCTATGCTACGGATGAGTTTGTAAACATTTCTTTCCGCGCCGCTTAACAACTCCCCACTCTGGGTAGAGGAAAAAGGAGTTTATAGCTAGGCCGATACGAAAGTGATTATGTATCCATCAAGATTCAAAGCATTTTACTTTTTTTTTTTAAACCCGGAAGTCCGATGCTAACGACGCCACTGCCTCCCACCACAGTTATGAGGGGTTCAATAATCTCTGTACACTGCAAAGACTAAACGCTTTTCAGGCAAATTAAGCACAGCTGACAACGAGAAATATTCCGTTAAAATTACAAATCACTTCTTAGTATATATAAAGAATCCCTGCAGTTTGTTGAGTAAACCACCCAAAGCGAATTTATGCAAAACCGAACGTGACGTTAAAACGACTAAGGGACTAGAAAACAATGTGGCAATGTGCAACGCGTTAAGAATCTTCTGCGCGGTCAGTAGACTGACTTTGTTGTAAAACTACTTGTCCCTAGGTGGCAGCGATGGTCTACAAAAAAATCATATTTGACATTTCGATTGTTTGTGATTAACCGCAACCAGGGCCAAAACCCACCCTGCCAAAACCCACTCCATCATCAGCCCTCCTTACCTCACCTGCTACACGATCTTACTTTAGTAGGAAATCAAATATTTACATAAAGCAAACTCCATTAGCTCTGGAGCTACAAGACTCCAAGCCATTCCAACTGTTCTGTGTTCAGTGGGGTATTTTCCTCAAGTTCTGGATTCCTGAAGATTCCCTTTTAAAAGTGTTTGATGATTATTAGTGTGGACAGAGTAACAGAGCCATTTCTATTGTTCTGGAGCTCCACCGAACCACATTCAGAGCCACAATCTGCCAAGATCTCTCTAAGAGCATGGAGTAAAATCATGGGCAAACACCGGCTGTCCCTAAGGAATTGATCTCTTGAGCTCAATAGAGATATCTTGATGGCTAATACAACACCTGTCACCCGGATGTTGGCATGTCCAGGGATATTTCAGCTCTGACGAGCAGCATCGATCGGGTATGTTCCCAAACCCTACCGCTGGGCCCTGTAAGCGAAATTCAGTGCCAACGTCCCTCTTCCCTTGCTATCTCCAGGTGCTATTGTGGTAAAATCAGTCCTCCCACTCACACATTAGTGTAACATGTTGTTATTGATCAATTTTCCTTTATTTGTTACTGAAAAGCAGCATATTCTGGCGATGAATGACTCTTTTGATTAGGACACCTTTCAAAATAGCCACTATCAACATCTGTCCTGTGACATCTGTCCTGTGATAAGGCATCTTCCCTTTGAATTGTAATTACACCAAAGTGTTTTAATGGCCTCTGGGTTGGTGGAGGGATCCGGCTGTACAATTAGCTTCATCATTGGCATGAAACCGACACGTTCTCAATTGGGTCTTCAGGTAAAGGTTAGAGGGAAGACCCAATGGTTTTCCAGTCCAGGCAAGGGATGGAGAAAATCTATTTTTCACTTTTTCGATGGATGTACAAAAACTACTTTATTTGTCATGTTCCATTTACTGCACCAGGCTCTTTTGTCTTTCTGTGGTCTTTTTTCAAGACAAAATCTGTAAACCTGTGTGTATGTGTGTATGCATTGTTCCGTAGTTGCGGTGACAACTTTAAATATGGTAAATATGGGAGCCTTCAGAGTAAGGGTCAATATGAAGATCAGCAAACATGCCATTAAAATAACAAATATTTGGTGATTGTCTTTGCGTTTCTGGGTTTTTCACTGTGCAGCAACTTGGATGTTGCATTACACTACATTTGGTGCTACGTGAACGAGCTGCCAGATGCCCTTATGGATAAGTTGCTCCTGTGACAACCGGGGCGGAGATGCTAGTGGAGATGGCTCCTCCCCTCTTGAACATATGGAAGACTGTTGCAGTTGCTGGGGGGAGATAAACGTTGAAGTATTCACTCGTTACATCCTTGACTGGTAATGGCGGTTAACACATCTGAGTGCTAAAAGTTAACTGATACCTAAAGAGTAAGCTGTGCTTTTCTAAGCGGGAAACTACTAGGGTGAAGCATTAATTCACCAAAGTGTGTGTCAGTTGTTTCGTTCTAATTTATCGGTCCATTTTTCCCGGCATAGCTTCACCCCGTCCCCTGCTTCTAAATTTACCTGCAGGAACAAAAGCGCTGTGACGCAGTGCACTGTTGCCAAGTCACTGAGTTAGGAAACTAAAGATATCCACATCCATCATTGTAGAGATGGGTAATAGGATAGCAGTGAGCTCATCAGTAGATGCCAGAAAGGGTGGGACTATTATTTTAATTTCGGCCCTGATTGGCCATCTTCTCACACCTGATGACCATGGACAGGATATAAGAGCATGGGACTGCCGTGGATATTCCAATGTATCTGAGCAGAAGAAGAAGAGCTGGTCTTTCCTCATGGCAGCTGTCGTCCCTGTGAGTATGAGACCATTTAGCCTCATCCTGGGGGGGTCTTGATCTCCAAATAATCGGGGACTTGAGCACGTACCGAGCCCGACATATGGGGGAATAAAGGTTGAGGCGAGAAGAATAGGGTGACTGCTATCGCTTTGGAATAGAATGGCCTGGGCTAATATGGTTCTGTTCTGCAGCGATCAAGGAAGCCAGAGGAAATGTATCGCTTCTCTTTCAGGAGCTGCTAAGCAAACATCAGGATCAGCACAGGCTGTGTACTGTCAGAGGTTTGAGCATCAATGTCCTAGTAATGTCATGCAGGGTATGTGTAGGAAGGGCAGAGGCGTTGAGCTGTTGTCGGTGGAGCCTTCATTCCAGCTGTGATGATGCGATTGGAATGAGGTGGCCTTTCTGGGAAGTAATGAAGCCTGTCGAGGATGAGGTCGTCCTTCATTCCACCCTTTAGAGGGGATGTGCAACTGTTACTCACGGTGTTCGGGTGTCAAGGCACTGTAAAGGAATCTGTGTATCAAGAATCTTATGGTGCCAAATACCCTCTGGATCGTCACACAGAGTTGACTTGGGTTTCTGACAGAGTGGGTAATTTTAATTGAGACTCTGACAGAAGGGTAATGATCAATGCTGACTCGGGAACGGGGACTTTTATTAATACAAGAAGGTTATCCCTCTCCACTTCCACCCGTGTTTGTCATCGTGCTATAAAATGTCCCGATATAATTTACAGATCATGCCAAGGAAACGGAGCTTTTGCATGTTTTAAAGGCAAGGTTAATATTTAATATCCTGCTCTTTGTATCTCCCCTCCCTCCCCATAGTTCGCCTCTTGCTACGCAAGCAGCAGTCTTGGGCCCCTACAGCTCTTTGGGGGCCCTGGAGTGGGTTACCTATCCCTGCTGGCTTACCATGGCCCTCGTGGAGCCCCTCGTCCACGGATGGCCTACCATGCCCCTAAGATGACCCTGCGTCAGATCTGCAGAATGCTGCGCATAATGCGACAAGTGCACAGCAGGGAAGCTGCAAGGTGAGTCTCGACCCGCCCCAAAAAAGGTGGTGTTGTTGTTGCCGTAGCTGCGATTGATATCTGTTAATATCTAGTGTTAAAGCGTAAACATCGCCACCAGTTTTTTTTTGTTTTTTTACTTTAAGTGTAACGGCCAGATAATTAGAAGACTTTTCCAGGCAAATCGCACCTCGCATAAAAAGGGCGGAATTGACGGACCGTTGTCTGTTTGTTCCAGGAAGCAGGCGGTTCCTTTGCCAGCCCCCAGCTCACAGGTCACCAAGGCAACAGAGAAGCGGTGTCTGCCTGCCTGCTTTCGTCGCAGACGCAACGGCAACGTAAAGAAGGTGGGATGATCCCACGACACAAAGCCCGTCTCCACACACAAAGCCAATGGGTGCACAGCTTTTGTTTCACACCACCCTGTGCATAGATGAAAAAAGGGTTGGTCTTTATTCACTCCATCACTAGGCCAGACATCATGTGATCCATTTATGGATTTTGGTGTTGCCCTACTTGGGCCGGGCTGCTGAAAGTCTGATATAGCATTCCTCTCCTAAGGTGCTGGCTATGGCAGGGTCCGCCACAGACAGGAGTCCAATGGAATACAATTAGCAAATTTCCCAGCACGCCGCCCTGTTCCCGTACTTTACCCATCGTCCATGACAACCGTATACTCATTTCCTCAATCAATTCCTCAAGTCATTTATTCTCAAATTTACTGTGAAATTCAGATGAAACAGTCCTTTGTAATTGTTTGGGGGGAAATGGCTCCTTCTATGACAAGAATCAAAAGTGTGGTGCACTTGCAGTTTGTTTTTGATTGGTGCTTGTGGAATGTGACGGAAACCTGGCTCAATGTACCCAGTGACATGGAAATGTAACGCAGTCCTTAATCTTTGGCTATTTGGAAGTAACTAATTATTGCAATCATTGGTTGTTTAATTATTGCAATTATTGAACCTGAATTAGGAGTAATTTGTTTAAATTTTTACATTCAGAAACGTGTTTTTATTTTATTTTTAAGTTTTTTTTTTTTGGGCGTGTGTCTTCGAGGTAATAAATTAGACAACGATACTGCTGAGCTTGGCTGTTGTAACAATTGTGTAGTGGTGAGGTCACCAGGGGAGACCTCTCCTCCCATAGGGCAAAATAAATTAAATGTTATATCTTTTCCTGGGATGTTTAACTATAGGCAAGCTTTAGTGACATATGCTAATAAAATAACAATAATAAAATAAATGTATTATGGCTTAGTATTTTTTTTTTTTCGGTTTCAAGAGTCAAGTACGACTTGTCTGGACCAACTTAATCTACACAGGGTGATCCATCCCCAATGGATTTTCCTGTAACACATGCCCACACACAACTGAAGCGAACAAATCCTAATTCCTGAATTCAATTTTTAAACCTTAACACACTGACACGTTGGGAGTCGACAGGTCCAGGTGGGATCTGCTGGGTTACTGCCTTTATTTCTCATTTACATCTAAAAAGAACACACAAAACCATAAATTGCATAACTGTTATATTTATAATTATATATACAAAACAATCATGTTTTAAAAGTACTGAAAAAATAGCAAAATAAATGCCAAATAGATTTTTCATTCTAAGAAAAACCCCCTCCCATAGTTAGCACTGCTGTGGTTATTTAAAGTCTTTTAACTGGAAGCCCTTGAGTGTGGCCTTGGTAAGGAATCCTGAATCAGGTGAACTGTGAGTTGATTAGACCTGCCTGTGGGCGTGTCCCCCGCGCAAGTCTGGTTGGTGCGGATGGCGGCGGCTGCATTTTATTTCTAAGTATTCACACATTAGCCATGAAAATAGAAACATTTTAATCAAATCGGGCCTGGAGAGAATTATTCGTACAAGTAGAGATGTATTGATATTTTTAACAATACAATCCTGAAAACAGTGCGGCAAACTCCAGCCCTTGAGGGCGACAATTTCTGATGGCTTTAATTTCACCTCACCTCTCAGTTGTTTAATACAAGTCATTATTTGGAAAAAAGGAATCCCCTCCAGGTGAAAATTACTGTCTATAACTCTATATAAGTTTTCAGCGATAGCTGGTATTAACCTATGCGTACAACAAAGGCCACTTCAGACTGGGTAGTTGCAAGTCCAACATAAGCAACGTTTAAAGAGTAATGGGGATATGTTGTCTGTCCTAGAGGCAAATGAGAGTCAGGTTATAGGGCAGGAAAAGAGGGATTAGGTTTCTCCTTCCCAGAAAGCCGATATTCCCGCCATGCTCCAATGAACACTCTTACCGACACTTTCCACTCACACGAGCAGGGCATGGGGCAGCGGTTGTTAACAGCAGCAAGGTGTGACTGTGCGTGAGAAAGAGGATTCACGCGTGTACTGTCAAACTTAAATGCTCACCTGCAAACCCTGCCCCCCCCCCCCAACACATATACGTTTACAGGAACTGGGCCCTGTTGCATTACTCAGAAAGGCTGCCAAGACAGAACCCTATCACCCCTAAGGAAACTTGCACACACCAAAGGCAACATTCATTTTGAACCCTGCTACAGTAACACAGTATCGAGGAAAGAATAGGCCCAGCAGTAGCTCTTATTTGCGGGATAGCGCCATTTCAGTCAAAACTATTATTGGTTCATGGAATAAATATACAAATAAATAAATCAATAAATAGTTAAACTCAAAGCTTTATTGAAATCTTTGTAGACATCTAAACATTTATTAGACAATTCAGGAAATTCGTAAAACTGGGAATTACTATCAACTGGGACAAAGTATCTTGCACTGTTTCCCATTAGTTGCATGGTTAAAAGCAAAAAATTGAAGCCGAAGCCCACCACTGACCTCCTCCCTCCTCCTCCTCCTACCAGCCGAACCTCACCACTGACCTCCTCCCTCCTCCTCCTCCTCCTACCAGCCGAAACCCACCACTGACCTCCTCCTCCTCCTCCTCCTACCAGCCGAACCCCACCACTGACCTCCTCCTCCTCCTCCTACCAGCCGAACCCCACCACGGACCTCCTCCTCCCAGCTGAACCTCACCCCTGACCTCCTCCTCCTCCTAC
>JAOVYW010007817.1:0-10572 GCA_025775045.1 Hiodon tergisus
AACTGCCAGAGGCCCTGACCTATCGAGAAGGCCGTCTTGGGGCGAGATTCCGGCGCCACCTCCACCTGCCAGTAGCCACTACGGAGGTCCAGAGAGCTGAACCAGGTCGAGCCCGCTATATAGTCCAGGGTGTCGTCTATCCGCGGGAGAGGATAGGAGTTTTTCTTAGTCACCTTGTTCAGCCTCTTGTAGTCGACACAGAAGCGCCAGGTGCCGTCCTTCTTCTGGACGAGCACCGCCGGTGCCGACCACGGGCTCTCCGACGGGCTCAATCACCCGCCGCTGCCCGCCATCTCCCTTATCTTCACCTCCGCGACCTCCCGCTTGGCCCAGGCCATTCGCCGGGGTGGGATCTGGATAGGGGAGGCCGCCCCGGTATCGATCGAGTGCTGCACCAGCCCTGTCCTGGTGCAGTCCTCGCCCCGGGTGTCCCTGAACTCCGCTATTAGCTTAGCTAGCTCCCGTCTCTGCCCATCGCTAAGGCCCTCGCTGCTGCTTTGCAGCAGGTCCTGTACAGCCTGCTCGGTCTCCACAGGCTGTGGCCCTGTCCGATCCAGCCCACCTCCACCGGGACGTCCGAGGCCATGGCCGCCTCCGCCCTCGGCGTGGGAGGCTAGGCTGAGGGCCTGGTCGAGGGTAGAGGGTGCTGCTAGCATCACGTGGCGGTGGAGCTCCTCCGGGTGGAGGGCCCGGAGGAAGGCCTGGAGGGCGAGTGTCTTCTGAATCCCTCGCGGGAACTCGGGATGAGCTCGCCGAGCCAAGTAGCGAGCGTCGGAAGCTAGCGGGCCCAATTTCGTCCCCGGCCTCCTCCGCAACGCCGACAGCTTCTCCTGCCAGGCGCTCGCAGGTTCGGTAGCCCCGAACCTCTCCTGCAGGGCCGCGACGAGAGCCTCGGAGTCTAACCACCACTCCTCGGGGACGTCCAGGAGGGCCTGGCACGCGTCGCCCTCCAAGGACATCGCCAGCTGTGCCGCTCGCTCCTCCGAGGTCCACCGACCGGCCATCGCCGCCAGGCGGAACTGGGCCAGGTAGGTCTCCCAGCTCCCGGATCCATTGAAGTGCAGCAGCCGGATCTTCGCGCCCCCCAGCGGTCGTGGTGTGCTACCGACGGTCGCTGATGTCGGCTCCGGAGCTTCCCTGGGATCCCGGGGCCTGGTGCTGCCCCCTGCCGGTCGTCCCCAGGCACCGTCGCCTGTCCAGCGTGGGTCCTCACTGGTCCGGGGGTGGCGCTCCTCCTGCAGGCTGAGGGAGGCGGTGCGCTTCTCGAGCTCCTCCAGCTTCTCCTGCAGCTCCCTATTCTGCCTCAAGGAGGAGTCTTCCTGGTCCAAAGTTCGGTCCATGCTTCCCGGTTCAGACACCAATGTAACGTTTTTCAGGAGAGCTACTTCTCTAAGCACGAGACCGACATTGTTTAACAGGAATTAATGCTCTTTATTTCACACATTCGCTTTCAACTACCTTTAGAAAGGCAGTACAAAGAACTGGTGGGTATGCCGAGACACACCGAAAGCCCTCACACACCATAACATTCACAACCGCGGTGAGGAAACGGAACCTTATGAAAACGACTAGTTTAACAAAGACAAACAACACAACATTTCCGCCAAACATAACCGGCACATAAAACATGTTTAAAGTCTCTGGAGCTAGGCTTCCCGGCAGCCCCCGCGGGGATAGCTATAACCCCGGGGGCTTCAAACAGTCCGAGCAGACCACAGTCGTAGTCCGCCAGCCACGGCGGGGGCTGCCGCCGACGAGTCGGGTGGGGAGTTGCCCGTCGCCCAGCTCCTACCTGGACTGGAGACGGGGCGCCCGGTTCCTCCGTAACTCCGGGCTTCCCCGTGCCGTCACTAGCCTCTGGAGGGAGGAGGGGCCAGGCTGTCCTGGTGCAGCACCACCACTCGGCGGCGCTGCCGGAGATGCACCCTGTAGCACACTGCCCCCACCACCTCCAGTACCTCACACGGCCCCTCCCAGGCAGGGGCCAGCTTGGGGGACAGGCCTTTCTTCCTGCGTGGGTTATAAACCCACACCCGGTCCCCCACGGTGGTGCTGATCGTAATGACGCTTCTGCTGGGCTCCGGCGGTAGTGAGGTTGGCCCGGGCGAAGGCGTGAGTGCGACGTAATCGCTGCTGCAGCTCCTAGGCGTAGTCCGGTCCGGCGGGGGGGGGCGGCGCTGGGCCCCAGATCCACACTCCTGGACCGCGGTGCGGTACGCCCTGTATCGGGGTAGGCCAGCACCGGGGCCCGGGTCAGGGGTTTTAGCTGCTACCACTGTCCATTTTCTGTGAACACTAACATTACATGATACTTTTTCCCACAGTTCCACTCGCAGATACAACCTATCTGACCATGGATCAGTTTCAAATTAATTCCACTGTTTTAATCTCAACTCATCTAAAATCCGTTTATGTAGACCACCTGCTCTATGCCCACCCACTTTTATCATTAGCCAATCTAATGGCATATAAAACGGACAATCATGAGACATCATTTTTTGTAAACAACTTTTATTTTATTCTGATTGGATAATTATCAAGATTGAGGGCCAAGCCTTGTGTAGACAATTTCTATGTTGCGGGAAAATATATATATTTTTTAATTCTTCCATGAATGGGCCCCTGGGCACATGCCCAGATTGCCTATATGGTAGATCCGGCTCAGCTCGTGGGGCTGCTATCATTATTCATAAAGAGTTATGTTTGACCTCACTTAGACTCTTATAGATCCAAATGGCCGTTTTGTCATGGTCTCGGGAAAGCTCCGCAACATACCAGTAATCTTAGCTTCCATATAAGCCCCCAACTGGGACAATGACGAATTTTTCGTTAAGTTTTTCTCAAGCTTACCAAAAATAGATGAACATCATATAATTATCGGAGGGGATTTTAACTTGGTTCAAGATGTATCCAAAGACAGGTCTTCCTCTAACCAGTCTACTCTATCTAAATCAGCCAACGTGGTGCTGAACCACACCTCTCAACTGGGACTCTCTGATCCCTGGAGATTTAAAAACCCTCAGGGCAAGGCTTTTTCATTCTTTTCTCATGTTCATCATACATTTTCTTCAATTTATTTCTTTTTGGAGGATAACAAAATATTACACTGTATTACCACATGCACCTACCACACATTAGTGGTCTATGATCATGCCCCATTATCTATTGACGTAAATTTGTCTCCTAACAGACCATTGCCCCCACCCTGGAGATTCAACTCCTCCAGACTGTCAGGTAGTGCATTCAAAGATTTCCTTTTCTCGCATATTTATTTCAATTTCAAGCTCAATCAGACTCCAGAAATTAGTAATCACACCTTATGGAAGACTTTCAAAGTATTCATTCATGGCCAGGTAATTTCATATTCCTCACAAATGAGGAAAGCCGAAAGACTTAGACTGTCTACAATAGCTGACGAAGTTAGATGTTTCTTATACCTCTTCCCCTTCGCCTGCCCTCTATGCTAAAAAAGTTCAATTACATTCAGAATTCAGAATTCAACCTTCTATTGACAGATCTAACAGAGAGACAACTTAGGCAATGTAGGCAACATTTTTTTGTGCATGTGCATAAGCTCTTGGCTTATCAGGCCTGATCGGCTAGCTCTTCGAGGTAAATTTCGAGTGTCAGAGCTCTGACAGGTGAATTAGTTACGGAACTGGCTGGAATTAATTTAGTCTTCTCAGACTATTATGCTAGACTGTAAACTTCGGAAAGCCTTCTAAATAATACTACAAATTTAGATCTCCTCAACTCGCTTGAATATCCCACAATTGATTAAAACACTGCTAAGAATCTAGGCGACCCTATTACGGATTCAGAGATACAGGTAGCGATTAAATCCATGAAACTGGGAAAGTCTCCTGGCCCTGATGGCTTTACTGTTGAGTTTTATAAAGCATTTGCTCCGTTTTTTAGTTCCTACTTTAGCAAAGTTTTTCAATGACTCCTTTAAGGTCATTATTTGAGGCTTCTATTTCTTTGCTCCTTAAAAAGGATAACGATCCTACCTCCTGCTGTAGTTATAGACTAATATCACTTTTGAACCTAGATTTTAAAATTCTGGCTAAAGTTTTATGTTTCCGCCTTGAACGTGTATTACCATCTTAAATTTTTCATAACCAGACATGCTTCATCCCGGGAAGACACTCATTTTTTAGCACTAGGAGGCTTCTCAACATTCTCTTTCCCCCCCATATGACTCACCCGAAATGATTGTGTCTCTAGATGCTGAGAAGGCCTTTGATAGGGTGGAATGGGCTTATTTGTTTTTTAGTTTAGAAAAGCTTGGGTTCGACTTCTTTACTGGTATTTGTACATACTAATGGTTTCCGCTCTTCAGCATGGAACACGACAGGGCTGCCCCCTCTCTCCCTTAATTTTGAATCTACTCATAGAACCTTTGGCTATCTGGCTCCACAGCCACAATGGTTTTGAGGGAATTTATCGTCATGGATTAGTTAACAAGATCTCACTTTATGTAGACGACCTTTTGCTATATGTCTCCAACCCTGCTGCCTCTCTACCCCCAGTTTTGGATATCCTAGGCAAATTTTGCCAACCATCTGGCTACAAGATAAATTAACAAAAAAAGTGAAATTTTTTTTGTAAATGTGTGTGAACTATGAAGTTAAAAAACTTCCACGCTCCCTCTTACCCTTCAAGATAGGGGTCTTTTTCACAAGTTCATATCATAATCTATTTGCCAGAAATTTTCAACCACTTGTGGACAAATCCAAACTGGATATGTGTCAGTGGGTCTCTCTCCCTTTATCCCTTGTAGGCCACATTAACATGGTCAAAATGGTTATTCTGCCTACATTTCTGTACCTCTTACCTAGGTATTTGCATTAATAAATCTTTCTTTAATGGCTTCGACAGTCTTTTGCGGTTCGTTTCTATGGGGAATAAACCTGCTCGCCTCAATAAATAAATTCTTAAAGCTAAGGGAGGTCTTGCACTTCCCAACTTTCGGCAATATTAATGGGCATGCAACATCAATAAGCTTCTTTTTTGGAAGAGGGATATCTATTCTGACAATTGTTCTCCCTGGGTGCATACAGAAACTTCATCAACAAAAAGCACACCCTATTGTTGTCTGTTCTCGGTTGCCCTTGGTTGTAAACAGAGTCTCAGATAATCCAGTAGTCACTAGCTCCCTTAAAATTTGGGTACAATTTAGGAAACATCATGGTTTACATAGAGGCTCTATAGACATGCCCATCCTCAACAATGACTTTTTCCCCCATCTAGCTTGGATCCTTCTCAAGATTAATGAGCTCTACAAGTAGGGAGTATTTGTCTCTTTCTCATTCCTATCTAAAAAGTATAATCTGCCCAGTCATCACTTATTTTGGTTCTTTCAAATCAGACACTTTATACAGAAGCTGTTCCCTCACTTTCCTAATCATCCACCTGAAACAGAAAATGATCACTTTCTTGCTTTAAATTTCAGCCACAATCTCGGACCTTTATGACACTCTTAAAGATACCTGGGAGCAAGACCTCAGAGTAACTACTACAGAGGATCTATGGCATAACAACCTGAACCAGGTACACTCCTCTTCCATATGTGCCAGGCATGGCTTAATATAATGTAAAATACTATTCAGAGCTCACTTAACCAGACAGGAGTGCTGCCTGCAACCATTCACCTTCCAACCATTTGCATATGTTTTGGACAGCTGGTAACCTTTTGGTCCAATGCATTTGAGACGCATAAAAAAGCACTCAACATTAATATTGACACTGACCCATTTATAGCCCTATTTGGGGTATCCCCTAGGCCTGATTTGGCAGCCCGAGATTGTAAAGACATTGCTTTTACTACAATCTTGACCAGACAGGCTATCCTTCTTAAGTGGAAGCATGCTTCCCCTCCAACACATGACAGGTGGATACAGGACATTTTCTACTGTATTGGGCTTGAAAAGTTAAAATGCTCACTCTCTGGTTCAGTTAAATCCTTTAACAAGACCTGGGATCCCTTCTTAAATTACATTAAAGGTTTACCTTCAGCACCTGTAACTGGAAATGATACATAATTTTCACCTCTTAGAAGGATCTTTTTTAGAAGGACCTAAACTTTTCTTTGTTAAATATTATTTTGTATTGATTTTGTTTCCTTTCCCTTTCTTTTTTTGATATTTGAGTTATTGGATTGAGGGGATCATGTAAGGGATTAATAATGGACAATGTCTTACTGTTTTATTATGATGTCCTATTCTATACTGTCACTGAAAACCAATAAAAAGATTTGGAAAAAAAGACTGTACCAACAAAAGGAGGCAACACCTCAAATTTAGAGAAGCATTTGGTAGACTCTTAAAAAAATTCAGACAGGTTAGCATTGCTCATTCAATGAATATATAAGTGAAAAATGTATGTCCTTACTAAAACAGATGAGAAATATAGAGAGCAAGCCAGCTAATTTAGTGCCAACATGTGCCATGTGCATTTTTCAAAAGCACAGAGAAATGTTTTTCTGAAAAGCATACATTTTTTTCAATATGCCATTCATTAGTTTGTTTATTTACTAAATGTATAGGGTATCCAACAAAACAATGGTCTATGACCTACAATATAAAAAGATGGCCAAAGGTAAAGGTAGGGGATATAAATCTTTTCAACCCTGGATTGTGTTTCATCAATGAGGGCATTAAATACGTTGGGTTTAAAGCTGTAACTCTTTTCAGGATCACTGATGGGAGAGTGAGGTGTATTTCCCAGTAGGTCCATCATGAAATATGAACCGCAGAAGCCTTGGGTACCATCAGTACACCATGAGTTTCTTGTAATTTCTTTCTCCAATTTTCTGTCTCTGCTTTCTGTTGTCAACACTACAGCATTTAACCGTTGATCAACAAATCCCCAATAGGGTCCTTTGCTTTTGCAATTGTGAACGTTAACAACATACACGGCTGCTTACAGTCAACTTTTACCATAAATAAGACCTAACCATAAATGTGTACACAACCATACATTGTGTTTTAGATGTCAACCAACCATCACAAGTTTGACATCTATAAAACCTATGTCCGGGTCACTTCCACACAGCACCAGATAAAAGCAAACTTCCTAAATATCGAGGGTGGAAGAAAAGTTATTCACCTCTCACATAGTTTCTCGTTCCTGCAGCTGCTACTGGACGAGTTTTTCCAGACCCGGACTGCTGCCACCACAATTCCAGTAGGGTTTTGGTACCAGTAACAGTTAGTAACTGTGACTAGTTACTAGTAACTGGTGACTTCGAAATGCTGGATCTCGATAGATAGTTTATATACCTTAAGTGATAGAACTTTCCTCCCTTAACGCAAAATAAATTAATCTTAACATAAACATTCCCATATCCAGAGCCTAGCTATACATTAATGGGATTCCACTGCATTCAGGACAAATATAGAACACATTCACACACACCGTTTCTTTTCCTCTACTGGTATTATCCATTGGAGGAGACCAAAACATAGCTTTTTGGACAAACCTAAACACCTAAACCTAACCCATATCTCAAGTATGATGATGGCAGCATTGTGATGGGGGTGCTTTATCAGCAGGGTCAGGGGCATCTTTGAAGAATTAAAGGAAGAATGGATTGAGAAAAATGCAGGGAAAGAGAAAACTGAAGCTTAGGAGCACATTCACCTTTCAGCTGGACAGCGATCTCATGCACAAAGCCAATGCAACATTGGAGAGGATAAAGAACCATTGAGAATCTGTGGTTCTGTTTTGAAATTTAGGTCCACAAGTATCATCCAACCAGAATGAAATTTGAATGTACCAGTGATATAAGATAATTATTGGGGGGCCTATATTTGCCGTAATTATCATAAGCTGTTAAGATGTAGGGTGCTATTTAGTGACTTACTCTATTAAACTCGG
Organism: Hiodon tergisus; assembly: GCA_025775045.1. NCBI lineage: Eukaryota > Metazoa > Chordata > Actinopteri > Hiodontiformes > Hiodontidae > Hiodon > Hiodon tergisus. The sequence continues at coordinate 7,882 of JAOVYW010007817.1, forward strand.
CATACATTGTTATTGAATTTGTGCATTCAATAGCGGTTATCACGTTATTTTATTTTTTACCTACTTGCAGTAGTTGAGAAAAATATTTCAGTTCTTATATTATCTATGTAGCAATGTGGAAAATGTGAGAATAATTTAAGTTCATTCATAATTTCTTAATTAGAGTTTATAACATATGTTACATGGAGTTAGAGGTCATGGGGAGAGGAAGGAAAGGAGTGAAGAAAAAGAACGAGAAAAGAAAAATCGCAGCGGTATACGATAGTAGAATTAGCTATATGTTAATGTGTTAATGTGTTACCCACACATTTTCCAATTGAAAAGAAGTTATAATGACAGAAGTGAATAACCACTGAGCTTCGCATGTTGTTATATCCGAGTTAGACGGGGCAGTTTCTCTGACGAGGAGTGAAAGTTTTACCAGCATCTGCTTGAGTAACCTAGCCAGAATATGGAATCCTCGTGGACATCGCTAGTTTGCTAGCAAAGTGAACTGGATAGTGTTTGCGGAAGAAACTGCATGGAGAGAGACATTTTGCGTGTTCAAGAAGCTCTCGCCATGTCGACCATTTCTACAGCTGTTCTGCGGGGCTTAGGAGAGGAGCCATGAGTCGCCAATCCAGAAACTGTCAGTTGCCCTTTCTTTACTTTTCTGCTCCGTGGAGCGAATCAGCCGCTAGTTTTTGGCTACCACGCACACAAGCTACATACCAGGCCTACAACGAACTCGATTGGGATGTTGGAATATGTTTTCTTTTCTTTATCTATTTGCTATTTAGAGGTTAAGGGCCCGTTATTTAATTTATTGGTATCTGAATGGTATTGCCATTTTATTTTAATTGAATGTGTATGTGGTGGTATATCCAAGTGCTGGGGTGAAGTACACAATAAATTATTAAGTTTGTGTAAAAGATACACTGACATTTATGTTTGTAATATACTTGTACATAAGTAAATAGTTAATTTGTTTTTTAAATCCATTAAAGTTGAAAGTTTAAACTATAGGGTTAAGAACCCAACCCTATAACATAAACACAAATAACTCTAAAGGAGACAATACAATTTAAGTATTAAGAACTCAGGGTAGCTCCCTCGTTTAATGCCTGTACAGCAAGGGGGCGCTACATCTATATGAAAAAGCGCTATGAATATAATTTCCGTGTACATTATTGGTGTTCTTATATATTGTTAAATTATTAATCTGTAAGGTCATCTGTGAGTTTAGCAACTTTGTAGGTAGCAACCCCTTTATTTAAAGCAATTCTCAAAATTCTCTACTCTGGAACTGCAATTCACACGGACTTCTGCATCGACTGTTCAGCACGAAACTTGAAAGTGTGATTCCCAAAGTTCAAATCAGGTTCATGAGTCTGCAGGTTCTTTAGTCTTTGCAGTCCTTGAGATAAGGATTGATACGCACGGGTCAGAGAGCCAATAAAAGCTTGAGAAATGTTCACATGGGCAGATATCCACCGAAACTGAAAAGACAAACTTTATGTGACAAGCTGTTGACAGAAGTTAGAGTAGAGATATTGACTACAGAATGCACTCGGTCTACTTCCCCTTATTTGCTGTTTCTTTATTTCTTTCATCTGCTGCAGTGCTGCCTTTTTCTCAATTTCTTTTTCATTCCTGTCCTCACGTTGGATTTTACTTTCCTTCCAATCCATGCTTCCATTTACCCTTTTGTTCCACCATCTCACCAGCCCCGTGTTTGTTTTGCTCTTCAGTATTCCCTTGACTAGTGGGATTGCCTACCAGAGAGAGAGATTAATAAGATGTTAATTTAGGCATAGATGAACACTGGGACAAAACTGATAATGAGTCTACGCATTTCTTACATACCCACTACCCTTAAATAAAAAAATGACCCCTCTTCATAGGTAGGGCCAAGTATGAAGACCTCCTATGTAATATACAAACACTGAGACCACTGGCAGCTTCTCTTCTGCTTCCCTGATCACAATCATGGTCACAGCCCCAACATGAGACTGGGGGGTGGCACTGGCTGCGGAAGAGGACAGGGAAGAAAAGTCAGCCACAGAAGGCAATCCTACCTTCTCTTCAGCTTCGCTGACCATATCAATGGTCGGACCACATGAATCAGCCTGTATGGTGCCACTGACTGCCAAAGAGGACGCGGTGGAGAAGGCAGTGTTGGATCCAATGATTTGGGGTGAGCAGAAAGTAGAAAAATGCAATCACTGTGAGGTAATCTGGGCAGTGAAAGTATGACAGTGGTCTTCAGATCCCCTTATGGTCATATTCTTGAAAAATACTTGACTAAATACTCTTGGAAAGCACTATTTCACACAACCTCATTATACACCATGGGAGGAACTGTTTCCTAGCCACACTGTGAGAAAGAAAATGCACTAACCTGTTCTCTACACAAAACCTTCTTCTCTTCTGAAATCATTTTAGGGTCACCAGTTCTTGGTTCTGAGATAACGCTGAATAAATAAACGCCACCATTGGTGCCTTTGTCGTGGTTCCCAATTTGACAGACAATGATTGTTTTTAATCTTTTCTGAAAAACTGTAGTTAGGAGACGGAGACTTGGCTCTTCAGGAAATTAAGACTTTTATTATGTAAACACAACAAAAGCCGTGAGGTCCGCTGAACAACCCCACGAACACCCTCGGCACACTGCTTTTTGTACAATTCAAACATACCCGCCCTTCCTCTAAT
>JAOVYW010007818.1:0-10572 GCA_025775045.1 Hiodon tergisus
GTGTGTGTGTGTGTGTGTGTGTGTGTGTGTGTGTGTGAGTGAGTGTGTGTGTGTGTGTGTGTGTGTGTGTGTGAGTGAGTGTGTGTGTGTGTGTGTGTGTGTGTGAGTGAGTGTGTGTGAGTGAGTGTGTGTGTGTGTGTGTGTGTGTGTGTGTGTGTGTGTGTGTGTGTGTGTGTACGGCTAAACTTTGACTTCTTTGTTTCCAATGGCAGTGGTGAGGGGCTGGCTGGCTAGACGGCGTCTGCAGAGCAGGGTGAATGTCCAGCAGCAGAACGTCACTACTGTCCAGGGCTTCCTCCAGTGGGCCGAGGATCTGGGCCTACGGGCGTACGACAGCCTGGTCATCCAAAACGCTTCTGACATCGCTCGCGAGAACGACCGCCTCCGTAATCAGCTCAAGGGCGTGCGCCTCATCGAGAGGCCAGAGCCCGTGGGTAAGGGGGAGGAACCAGCAAGGAGGTGAGAACTGTTGTGCTGTGGTGTGAGGGTTCTGCGGTGAGACCAGTACGTTGGGTCCCACATCTACCGAATACAGCTGAATGGAACAGCTCTGGGATCATTTGTGACGTGGCAGCAAGCTTTCTCAATGGTGGCACCAGCCACAGGACGTTAATTAGGACATCGCCCTAAATTTTGTGTTGTCAACTCCATCGTCTTTGGCCTAATTTCCAACGTGTTTCTGTGACTCAGGAATAGTGTGTGTCAGTGGTGGTGTTTCGAGAACAGAAATGCCCGCTGGCTGTGAAGAGTTTACCAAAGAAACCGGGGATTCTGTGTACATTGCGGAAGTCGATATTTCAGCCGTACTTCGTTGTGCGTGTGGGACGGTATTTTCACCCACATTGTGGGGCTCTTCACGGGAAACAAATTGTGTGTGTGTGTGTGTGTGTGTGTGTGGGATCGTTTGTACTGATGTATGTATGAACTCTGAGCAGGAAAGGCCATTTCATATGGCGACTCAATGCAGGGGGCAGGGTAGAATACCCACCCTCTGACTTCTGGTATAACACAGCCATTTATTCAGTTTCAAGAAAGCCATTCCAAAGACACTGTACTGATACAATTAGCATAATAATGACAACAGCAATTAAGTCTTTAAGAAGAATGGCTCATTTAACACTACCCTGCTGATTCCCTATATGGGTTTTTTTCAGTCACTTAGTTATCGGGATGTGTTTTAATAGATACATAAATTGAAACCCTTTGGGTTTAAAAAAGGGTTTTGCTGACCCAATGAATAAATTTGTTTCATTGATCTCTATTTAAATCGTTTACCAAGATTGATTTATAGTTAATGTTATGTAAGGTCTGTATTTTTTTGTGTTGTGTTTGTGGTTTTCTGGTCTGCGTTTTTCCTCCTGTAAAAGAGGTCTCTCTCTCTTGCGGAAAATGGGTGGAGCGTCTACGTAGTGACCGGTGTGTAAGATAGGGTGACGGGGCTCTTCATCATCCTCGCGTTGTGCTGATAAAGAGGATTTCTGCCGTGTTTTTAAATCATTTTATTCATTCTTTAAAAACAAGTCAATTAGCCGGAGCCCCCCCCACTGTACAAGCAGCTGCGAGACGGGCGGCTTGTGGGAACGCAATTAAACACTGGTGTGAAAAACAAATTACCCACTGAGTGAAAAGGCCTCCACTTGTCTGCCGGCCCTGCGTGTCTGAACCAAACGGGGCATCTGCTGCTCTTCCAGTGGGGCAGGGAATCTAGGGCCTTAGGGAGGGGAGAAGGGGGTTAGGGTTAGGGTTTGTGGGTTTGTGGGTTGGGGTTAGGGTTTGTGGGTTTGTGGGTTGCTCACTGACAACAAACGCATCAAAGTTCTGTCGTAAGTGTCATTCCTGGCGGAGGAAGTTTTTTTTTTTTTAGCAGGGGGTCCCATGTGAGATTGTGAAGCGGCTAAATTGTGGCTTTCCCCTCTTAGAAATCCATTTACCCCACAAGTAGCAACAGATGGCAGTCCTAGATTAAGAGGCTGATATTAAACTGGAAAATGCCTATCATATATAATAGTATTACAGTAGATTTTACTTAAATAATTAATATGGTAAATAAGCTATTAATTTGTTTAATACTTTATCCCAATTTGGCAGGAATTGCTTGAGTGCACAGCAATGGATATGGTGATATAGATTTGTAATGCATATTTGCTGATATATTGCATACAGGTGAAGATGGGATTGGAAAAAATCCTCTACCATGCATTACCGAGGTGATTTATAAGAGAGATTTTGGGTCTGTTTGTAATTTAACATATGTCAATGCCTACACACATCTCTGGGTGCTGCTTGGACCCGAGTGAGCGCATCAGCTCTCTCCGGTTTAAAGAATATAAAAAGGATCCAAAGTGAAAGGGAAACGTAATCATGTCCGCATCAACAGTCCCTTTGTTGTTATTTTGAATAATGCATTGGGGTATCGTTTTATCTTCGCAGGGCCCCTGAAAAGAGTTTAAAGGCATCCCACGAGGGCACTGCCGGGGGGAGCCGGACACTCAGGCACTTCCGTTCCAGTTCTGTGCCTGTCCCCCTGGCTGTGGAGAACATGGTACATTCCACTGGGTCATCAGTCAAACCCCCTTCCCAGCAGTCGGTGTTTACAACGGATGAAGGAGGAGGAGGAGGAGGAGGAGGTGGTCTGTCATCACCACGGAAACAGCCTCCTCCTAAACCAAAGAGGGACCCGAACACCAGGCTAAGCGCCTCCTATGAGGCCGTCAGTGCCTGTCTGTCCATTGCCGCAAAGGAGACCCAGGCTGATGGTCAGTTTCTGCTAGAATGTATATTAACACTCTAACTAAAGAATATTCAGTCTTGGTGCTAGTAACATACATTGTCTAATATATCTTTCTGACTACACATCGCAGTATGCCTCACATTGTTCTGACGTTCTCGAACGAATTCAAGATACATCACTACTTTAAATATTATTTATTAATTTAGGTGTGAATTCTAGGAAATTAATTTGTATTTTCCTCACCAACACAGCACTTTCAAAGCCCCGACCTCACAGCGATGACTACAGCACAATGAAGAAGATCCCACCTCCCAAGCCAAAAAGAAGCCCCAACACCAAACTGACAGGGTCCTACGAGGAGATCTCCGTCCCGCGCGCCACAGACGTGAAGTTGTCCTGCCTCTCTAGGGGAGGGCACTGCCTGGGTCTGATCCAACGAGCGCCCTCTGCTGATGGGCCCCATTATGACGTCTTCAGCCTCAACCGCTCTCAGGAGGATGAAGACGTCTACATTGAGATGGTGGGGAACTCCAGGGCCTTGAGCTTTTCCGAGGCGGACAGCCCTGAACAGGGCGAGGCGGTCTACGAGGAGATGAAGTACTTCTTGCCGGAGGAGGGAACCATGGCAACCAAGCTCATGCTGGTGAAGCCTGATTGGTCGTCCCCTCCTCAGACCCTGGAGAGCAGAACGCCAGTCGTGGTTGAGCACTTTCACCCCCCAGGCCCTGGGGACAAACCCCACTGCAAGGATGGGCCATGCGACATTCCGCCACCCTTCCCAAACCTGCTTCCCCACCGGCCGCCCCTGCTGGTGTTTCCCCCCTCCCCAGTCACCTGTTCCCCTGCCTCAGACGAGTCGCCACTCACCCCCTTGGAGGTGAAGAAGCTCCCCGTCCTAGAGACTAACCTGAACTACCCAGGCCAGGGGGAGGGTGGAAGCCCGCTGTCGCCACAGTACTCTCGACAGAGAGCAGACTCCTCTCCCAGCCTGTCCATCTTTATGCCAGACAAATCAACCCCGCCCCTTACACCTCCCCCACCCCCTCCCCCCTACAGGGCCCCTTCTCATTTCCCCTTCCCCCCTGAAGCCAGTGCTCTGGCATTGACTCGAGCTACGTCACTGGCCAACTCCGACTCCACCAAAGCCTTTCACAGGGGCGGTCATGGTTCTGCAGAGGTCCCCGCCGGCAGCAGCAAGCCCCCGTACTCTCCGGCGAAAATATCTCGCCCAGAGCCCCGACGAGCACATTCCTGTTCCTCCTCCCCTCTGCTCTTCAACCCCGCCAACTCCCATCCCCTCACCAGCCCCCTGGATGAGCTCACCACCCTCTTCAGCTCCGGACGCAGCCTGCTCAGGAAGTCGGCAACTGGGAGGAAGATCCGAGAGTCTGGTCAGTGGGTCCACGAGTCTCACATCCTGCAGTCTCACGTGCAAGACCAGCCCTGTGCCTTGTGAACCACACTCCGTCCTATCCCCTGCCAAAGGGACCCTTCCACCCTATATCCCTCCATATACACTCTGCCTCACATTCCTGGTTCCACACACCTCATTTCCCAACCCACATTGTAACTTAGAAACCTTATTATTAGCAGCTGGAAAGGCCTAGATAAAGCCTTTGTTCCATTTTCCTGATGTCTGCTGAATTTAACAAAAGTCAATTTCTTTGGAATGCACTTGGCTACTATGGCAACTTTAGTCATACTTAGTTGGCTAGATGAAGGGATTTGCTACTATTGCTACATTTACTAGGTTATTAGAAACACATTTAATTACGATTATTTTAGGCCAAAAGCCAGCTTTTTTTCTTCTTTTTGAAGTAAACAGGTCATTGTTGAAAGGAAAGGAAAATATATATAAATATATTTAAAGACATGAAGTTAAGTGTTGTACTTTATAATGTGAAAGCCATGTGAAGTGTTTTATGTCAAAAGGCTTGCATCAAAGCTTAACTTCTCTGTAGTGTTTTGGGTTTGGCACAATACCACCTCAGATGTTTAAAATGAACTTCCAATCACAGTTGTCGTTCATACATCCAAAATGTATTCATCATATCTGTTGCTCGAAAGAGTCATTTAAAAATGGAACGCATCCCTTTCTTTCACAGAGAGCTGGTGTGTATCCATACAAGAACCATAGTGTTGTAGAATTTTCCTGTATAGTCTTTTGACGCTGGAGTAAATGCACATGTGTTCTCCCAAAGGAGAGGAAAACAAACAAAAAAGCGGTCCCAAGACCGTTAGAGAGGTTTGGACTGTGCTTGGCATTCTTGGATGTTGCTCTGTTCACTTTGTGTTTTTCATGGACATTTCGCACGATGCAGCTGGGCTTTGATTCCTCGCAGTAACCTTTGTTTTTAATTAAATGCGGTTTAGTGAAGGCACAGTTCTTCAAACAGATTTACGAGCGCACATTGAGATGACCCTGACCACGCCTTGACCTCTGGTGATGCCTCTGGAGGCAGCTTGGGGATTTCCCCCGACTCTGGGACTCTTCGCCCCAACACCAGACCCCTCAAACACTCGTTGCGGCATTTGCCGAAGGAAGTAAATTTGCCAGCGAAGTCAAAAGACTCAGAAGTTAATGAATGAAAACCATGATTTCCCTGTGAAATGATTTATATTCATTTTGTGATTGCCTATGGGGCAGCTTTTAATGTCCTGGGTTTTCAGGCGCGATGATGGGGGTGGTCTTTGTAGCTGTAATACTCATATCAGCTCTTTAACCAACCCCCCCCCCACCAATTTGCCTTGTGTTCCGACCCCCTATAGGTTTGCTCCCCTGACCCCATTAACTGTGGCCTGCATTTCCACGTCTGTCATGTAAATTATTTCATTTGATGACTGCTAGTGTAACAAGTTTAATTAGTTACAAAACAGACACGTAGTATGTGTTGGGTTCCCACTGTAATGGTTTTTGATGTTCCGTGGCACGGAGCAGGACATGGTCGTGTAAAGCTTAGAACAACAGAGGAAAGCAGTGCTAGGAAGTGTGCTGTTTCTGAACGACAGGGGGGGCCTGGTTATTGTACTCTATACTCTTCGTAGTGTTGTTGATGGGTCAATGGTAAAATGTTTAGGTGTTTTTGCATGGCACGTCCCACAACCGGTCATACAACTGTCTCCTTCTGTCTCAGCTCCGCTTCAAAAAGCTGAGCAGAAGTCAAGAAGATGGGGGTTCGGGGGAAATAAATATTTTGCATCCCATGAAGTGGACGTGGGGTAGGATTCATGGAATCTAGAGCACCTATATATCCTCTCCGGTACCCCTTGATTCCCCTTGACATTATTAGGGAGGATTTTATTTTCTGCTCATCATTCTTTCTGTGTTTGAAAGCTCAGAGGATATTACCTGGGGCAAATCAATAATACATGAAGAGGAAATGAAATCCTGACTTCAGAGGGAGGTGTCTTTTGCTTTGATGTGGAGTGCCCCCCTTCTCTTCCTCTCACCATTGTTTGTAAACAGTTTACACTATCGTTTGTGTGGGTGCACGGACCGGACTTTCACGTTCGACTTGAACGCCGTGCTTTGCAAGGGATTGTTTGCTCTGCTTAGGTGTGGTGACCTTATAACCTTATGTGATCAACTTGACCTTTAGACTGTGTTTTTGCCCAACCCAGACGACTTATTTCTAAATATAGGCTGACAGTTATTTTGATTAATGAGGTTAATGCCGTGTCCCCTGGGGTTAAGACTCTCTTTACCTCATGGTACCTACAACTTATCTGCAGCAGGACTAGATACACAGGAACCTGGCGGGGTGAGACACTTGTGTGCATGCCAGGCAGTTTACTCATGTCACCACTAAACGCCCCTGCCCTCTTGCTGTGATGATTGATTCTTAAGTAATTGTGGACGGGTGATACAGTTAGTAGGTTTAAAACTATTGGCTCGTGCTGGGTGGCGTTGTGGAGGAATGAAAGCATTGCCTCCTATGCAGTTCTTTAACAAGACCGCTCGCTTTAGCACGCTCCCGCAAAATGTCGTCATTGTCATCAGAAGGTTAATGTCACGAGGGGAGTGAACCATCCAAACAATTCACTTGAAAGCAGCTGTCGGTGCCCCGTGTGCAACGCGAGCGGAGCAAAGCACAGGTGTTAGTTTCCGGCAGGAGACCCCCAGTCCTGTGACCCCGTGGCGACTGCGAGATGACGAGAGTTAAAATTAGGCCCCGATGTGCGGATCGCATATCTGCGGAGCTCGGTGTAAAGTGTTGGACTTCTGCCCTGCTCTGCCGTGGAAGCCCGTTCTGTAAGACTGAAGCGTTAAGCGAAACAGAGGGAGGGAATCACGGCCAATCGGTATTTTCTGAAGTAGCTTTTTATTTTTGTAATTTCAACACATTTGTAGCAAATATCGAGCTTCATCGTAGAGTTTTACGAACGCTATAAGATACAGGAAATACATCACCGGGATGGCCTACGATCCTTAAGTGGCACAGTGTCGGGTAGCCACATGGCTCGCTTGACAGACATTGCTGCTCACAGCTTTGCTTTAGCTAGCTAGTGCTTCAGCGAGAATGGACACAGTTCTGGAAGACAACCTTGTGTCCAGGTTTCTTTCCAAGGCCGCCTTTCAAGGGTTGAGATTTTCATTCATTCTTGGTATAGCTGTTGGTTTCCATGTGTATTTCTCCGGAGTTATACTCCTGGTTTCCATGGCAGTGTTCTCAAAGGAATGAAGTTTCCCATCTCTGCTGTACATCCGTTCAGGGCAACTTCCTGAAAGAGCCAATAAAACCCGTCCCCACGTAGTATACTTAGACATTACAGACATTATGTATACTTACCAGAATGTATGTTATTTTATTTTATTTATTTTTTGTATTTGTTTTGTCCCTGAGTCTATTTTGGCATCAATATTGGTGTTGCTTGCTTTATTTAATTACCTTTTTTAAATGAATGGTGTTGAGTGTTACCTGTTTTTGTCTGATGTATTGACTGACAATGTGATAAAATCAATGAACCAATTAAATAGATAAGAATTAAGAAATAAAATAAAATAAGAGAAGAATTACCAGCTCAAGCAGATGCAATTAAGTGTACGCGAATGATGTGATTGGCTTGAAAACTGGTGCAATGGAAACAATTCAGTGACATTTGGTCAAATTTTCATTCAGGGGGTAAATAATGGGTTAGTCTGAATGATAAGTTCAATATTTAGCTTAATTATACATGTAGCTTATCACACACTTTTACTGACAAACAGTATTTTGTATTTACTGTTCAAGAAATAATCCCCAGTCCATCATGAATTGTTAACCCCACAAATGCTGCGTTCCGGCCGAAACAGAGTTCTTCGGAGGATTAGTGGAGGCAATTGTCTGCTTCTGAGCTTGGATTGCTGCCCAGAGCTGCTCTCATTAGTGCGATGTTCTGGGCAGGAAAGGGAGACCCAGGGGGGCCGGCTGACCCAAGTGCCGCACTCCCATCTGTGACTAATTCATTAGCACAACCACAGAGAGTGCCTTTTGTCTCTTATTGTTGTGAAGGTGCAGCCGTAGATATAGGTGTACTAGATGTACAGGAGCCATTCCATGATTACTGGTAACTGCAGATAGGGTTTCAGGTTCTGTAGATACAAGGACACATCTGTGCTACTTTCTTAGATTTGCCTTTTTTTCCACACGCTGAGATTTTGGTCAAATGTCGTACACTTTAAACGCAGGCAAGCTTCTCCGACTGAAATCTGGGTCTGCTTTTTCCGCTGTTTCTCCTTAGGGTTCAACTGTAACATCAACCAGCCAGGCCGAGAGGACCAGGGCACCGCCTCGCCGTCTTCTCAGCTCCAGGACAAGAACGCCAACAACCACACAACCCCCATCTCCCATGCCCTCTGCCCAGCGTCCATTCCCACGCCCTTGGAGAATGGAAACCAGCTCTCCAACGGTATGGGCCTGATCTCTTTCCTTAAATGTCAAACCAGTCTGTCACAGCCTTGACTCAGATTTTAGGGCAACCTCATGTCATGCCATACCTCAAGGGTAAAATAAATATATAAATAAACGTGGAATTAAATTAATTATTGAGTAAAAGTCCCATAAATCTCTTCTGGCCTGTCCTTGCACCAGCCGCTAGTTTATGACTGACAGCCAACAGTCACATGGTCACAAAGGTTAACCTTGAAGAGATTGACCATCACTCTTCCATATATGTTTTATAGCTTTTCAAAAGTGGATTAGGTCAGGGGGGTAGTGGCAGGGTCAGAACTTTGAAGCGAGGCAGATTGATTAAAAAATAAATTAACAAAAAATAAATTGATAAGAAATATCACAAAATTGAGATGCAGAAAAACTTGATTTGGGAATCTCAGTTTGAGAATTTGTGATAAGTAGTAAAGATCTTGAAGTTGAGCAAGGTACACACCCGCTGAGACCACGTGAGTGGTCAAAAGGCACCTCTGCTATTTCAGTGATGTGCTTTACCAATGATGATATATCACTGTCCGTCAAAAACGTCTAGCATAACGTCAACCGCCTCTCAGCCCAGCACAATATCTCCCGGTGACTGAGGGGACTGTCATTGTCCCCTATTTACTGCTGTTTTCTCAAACCTAACTAATAATACATATATCTTTCTGACTCTGGCTGTCTAGGGTCACTTGAAGATGAGGGTCACTCTAAGTCAAACAGCACCCCTACTCTTCACAGACACATGGACAGCCATCACAGTCAGGTAAAGACGCAATGCTGCCATTCTTCTGCAGGGCTTGTTGTTGTTAACACCTTCCTTGAACTTATGCAAAGTCTAACAATCAACACTTAGGATGAAATTAAACTTTAACTCTTTAACTTTTCCTTAAACCATAGTGCATATACAACAGATTTTGTTATGATCAATGGAAGTGCCCACCATCCGAAAGGTAATGGTAGTTTAAACTTTTTAGCAGATCGCAAGAAATGTACCTGAGGATTTGGATACCCCCCTACCCCCCAAACAATGTCCAATTTCTTCCCAAGCCCATTCCAAATGGGCACGTTTTTCTTCTTAATTAGTCTTCTCTGGGTTTCATTGGATGACAGCATGCAAAAATAAAGGAGGTAGAAGCTGTTTCAGTTATGACAAGGACACAGGGATAATTCTGTATGGCCACATGGCATTTGTAATTTGGGAACCGTCATTTACCAACACTGCTCACTGAAGCTACAGAATGCAAAAACATGTTTACTAAACTATGATCTGATGCATGAAATTGGGTTTACTCGACTGTGGTGTGCGTTAGTGCTTGTGATTTGGTCTGGCCAATGACTCCTATAGCTTTGTATTACTTTAATGGATACAGAAGTACTATCAGTTGTGGAACCGCACCACATCATGTTTGGCAAAATCATATAAGTCATGTTAAATGTTCGCAAATTAGGTTTAAAAGCCCTTCTAAAGCTGCTTAAGAATTGTATTGAAGTAATTCACTAATTGTTGTGCCAGAGCTCAAGGTGAAGGGTAAGATTTCTATATGAAGATTGTGTGGGTCTAAAATATATTTATGCTTCCTAAAATTGTCTTGACTCTGTAGACATTGAAGGCTAGAGCTCTTTCAAAGCAAGATTCTGTCCTGACCCCACTTTGTAATTTTGGAACTGAATTGGTCTTTAAATGATAAAGACACATGGATACAAACTGACAATTTGTTAAGAGTCTTTCATCCCTTCAAATCAATTTAAACTTCCCCAACACTGTAATGAAAGCTTTAATTATTCCATTACTGTAAATGCAATATTTAGTAGGGTGGGGACCGCCTACAGAATCAACTGTGGGGAGCAGTTCAAACACAGTCCTGCACTGACTCCAGATTCTCAGTCAGTCTCCACTGAGGGTTACAGTCTAAACACAGTCCTGCACTG
>JAOVYW010007822.1:0-10568 GCA_025775045.1 Hiodon tergisus
TCTCATTGCCACCACACACAATGTCATCCCTGTAACATCAATGTCCTCCACGACGTAAAATACAATTGTGTGAACTTGTGACGACCGACAAACATGTTACGGAGACACTTACTGATGAATGTGAGGGGAATACTGGGGTACTTGAATCCAGCAACATACTTTAGGGGTAAAAGGAAAATCGTGTTGGTAAAAAAACAAAACATTATTTGTCAGCTTTCTCACACCTACGTGCTCAACCTCCACACCGCCTTCGGAGGCAGGCATTTTGGGTTGGTCTGCTCACCTTGATCTGGATGTACCTGATGAGTTTCTTCAGCAGCACCAGAAGGTCCTGCTGTCCCACCGGCAGGTCTGTGATAGAAGTGAGAAACGGCTGGCTTTTATACTGCTGGTACAGCATGTTAAAATCCTGATGTTTATTATTGATATTATGTTATCTCCTCAGCAGCCTTAGTCTTTATACCGGCTCACAGTAGTTGTCATGATGTTGTCAAGGTAGCTTGGTTTCTTATTGCACTTTAATCCCTAAACTACGGCACTTTTGTACGTAGCTCTGCTAAATGACTGAAATGTAAAATGTAATGCAAAATGATGTCTCCGGCCACTCCAGCGACTAAGCCAAAATCAAAACACAGAGCTACGTTGGTCCTCGGCAGTGGGTAAAATCAACACGGACGTGGTCCCCCTCTCATGCCTGTCATAGCAGAGCTGGTCAGGGGAGCCTGAATGCCACTGTTGGGCTGTAGTCTCCCCGTGAGCCCCATGACATGTTCTGGGCAGCCTGTGGAGTCACGTGGTTTCTGAAGGAGCCTCCCCCACTCCCACATTGCCACGTGATCAAGGTCCGCGCCCCTTGATGCAGGAAACGGCGGCTGGACTCACCTCCGGGGTAAAGAATGGTTTTTATCACGTGGATCACACCATTGGAGGCCATGAGGTCATTGTCAGGGACGTTGACAGAATTTACCAGGATGCTGTTGTTAACCTGGACCAAAGCAGAGAGGCGATGGTCAGCATAATAACAGCGCCAATCGAGAACTGTGATTTAGGAAGAAAAGTAGGGATTTGTGGAAAGTAGCACCATTGTCTAAAACTCAAAATACAATGGTGCCAGAAGTTTCCATGTTGACTGGCCAATATCGTTCATGTAAAAGCAATCAGTTTCTTCAGTTTAGCCTCAACTCAGAGGCCAATGAGTTTGGACCACTTTAGCCAACTCTGTCTTCCTCAGCCTTTGTGAAATCTCCGGGCTCTGTCTGTGGAGTCTCAGGAGACCCCCCAACCCCAACCACCCGTTTGCCAAAAAAAAAGCACAAAAAAGGACTTTTGTTGCGTGACCTTGGATATAAATGGACAGGGAAGGAATGAAAAGATAGTAGATTTTTATCTTTTGGCTGTGCTCCAGAGACAGCTTTAATGAAACCAACTCTGTTATCAGCCCAAATAAGTAAGCAGGGGTTGATGAGGAAACAATGGTAATCTGTGACTTGGGGAGGGTTAAGGTTAGAGTTAGAGGTATGCGTTTCATTACTTGTCCAGGCCTTTCAGCCTGTCACAGACGGATGGAAAAATTTCGTAAGACAATATTCCATGATAGTATCAGGCAAGATCCCGCCTTTTTGTGTGAAGCCCCCCCCCCCCAGGATTAGACCTTTGTTTAAATACGGATATGGGACATACGGTCTCCACAAGCAACACAATCGAATCATTTTCTCCAGAAGTTAACAACATGAGTGGAGACGCCTGTTGTTGTGGACTTGGTTGAATACACTGTGTAATGGGAGCACTCTTGTCCCAGTGGCATAATGCCAGAACAGTCCGTTGCCATGGGTTGATAGAGACTTATTCAGGAAACCCAGGGACTGGTAGACCGCCTGCAAGGTGAGGCACCCACAGGTACGTACCGACAGCACTTGGAGGTTGTTGCCCTGGATGGTCTTGAGCAGGTTGGTGACTCCGCCCTCCAAGCCAGCATTGATGAAGACACCGTCACTGAAGTGGTACAGCAGGATGTTCCTCAGGGAATTGATGTTACCTTTACAGTGACGATAACATACAGAAATGAGTATCCACTCTTCGTTTGAAGTTTCAGAAATTCAGCTGAGACCTGAAAGGCAACAGAATTGTGTCCCACTTATTGCTCTGATCCCGAGCTGAATCAAACCAATCAAAAGAGGAGACGAAAAAACAATAGAAAAAAATTGAAGAATAAGGATGGGGTGAAGGGGGGGGAGAGGCGAGGGAAGGAAGACCCACTGGTCAGTAGTGTTATGTCCTGCTCGCTCAGGCCTTGGAATGCCTCATCAGTGGGCGCAAACATGGTGTATTCGCCCTTCTGACGGAGGAGCTCCGTCAGCCCAGCAGCCTCCATCAGGGACAGGAACACCCTGTGGAGAATTACACAATCACCATGGCAACCAGAGAGGGCTGGCCCATTAAAACTTCACTGGATGCCACAAAGAGTCACTATAGCACCATGTAAATGTGCAAGCTGTTTGTTCACTGCTGTCAGAGGCAATGTCTATACATTTTTCATTAAGAAATGAATGCATGCCTAATGGCTAGAATGTTGGGGAAAAAGGAAACGTGTGAGTCGGTGCTCATGGTATCCTCCAATAACCAGCAAGGTCAGGTTCTTACCTGAAGCGCCCGTCATTGCTCAGGATCTCGTACATGCTGGTTTCGGCCGGCTTGATCAGGGTCCTCACCAGATGCAGAGCCCCGTTGCTGCCCTCCTTACTACCCCGCACCATGCAGGCGTTCTCTATGCAGACGGCCTGATTGGGGACAGGCAGAAACGGGCGGGACGTCACATCACCGCAGACACGTGTGCGCACGTCTAGAGGATGAAGAATCAGCTTGCACCCTTCGTTAAGAGCACTTCAATATGTGTGGGTAAGAGCTTTGCACAGCCGAGCACGAACAAAACACGACAAATGCTGGTCATAATGATAATAAGTTTGGAACAGGCACCTGTACCTGTTCTCTCCTCTGTCCTGGGCAGGGGACTCACCGTGCGATAGATGAAAACTCGCAGGAACTTCCCTCCCAGGGTCTCCAGACGCTGTCCATTGTACAGCTGGCTCAGGGTGACCTTTAACTTCAGGATGTGGTTCTCCAGGATGACCTTCAGCTGGCGCTGGTCCATTGACATTACCTCGTCTGTGGGGGGGGTGACACACAACCAGTCAGGGGTGGCATGGCAGTCGCTGGAGTTCCACCGGCACACAGACGAAAATGAGGGAGGCGCGCTTAGACCAGCGATGACTAAGGCTCTGTGGGACGCAATGTGGCCTCAGAAGGAAGGCAATGCTGTGTTCTGCCTGATGTTCTGCTATTACAGAGGAGTTCTCACTGTGTGATCTATTTACAGTGTTAAAATGCCCCAGTCATTACTTGGCCTGCAAGAAGAATATTTTGCCTCAAACCACTCCCATATTGCTTCCGAGCTAATCTGTTTAAAGATGCAGAACGCAATAAAAGCTCCAGTGCAGAAGCTGGAGCTCACCGCTGAAGGCTGCGTTGAGCGGGGCCAGGAGGGTGTACTCCGTCTCGGGTCTAAGGGCCTCGGCCAGGCCCAGCTCAGAAACCATGTCGTTGAACGTGCTCTGGGAGTCACCCAGCAGCTCCAGAACTTGCTTTGCTGAAAAGAGAGGAGGGGAACGTTTTGGCTGGCATCGTCACCGTTTATTTAACAACCCTGCCCTGTCTCCTTGGCACCTCGCAGCTTCGCGTCTGGCACAGGTTGCAGCCCAGCGATTCACTCCGATTTTCAGCGGGGCCAAAGACCTTGATTAGCTTGTCTCGGCTTTAGCAATGGCATACAAAACCCTATTCAATATCCAAAACCGTGATCTCAACAACAATCTGTCAGAATATTATTTTCTATATTGCCATTTTTGCAATAGTAGTACCTGCAGAACTACTCAGCCCAATCAATGTCAATAATACTAAATGAAAACATCAGTGAAAAACACTAATCTTCTGTGGTCTGCCAGAGGAATAGACTATGAGAGCAGAGAGTGTGAAAGCTGACCTCTCGCAATTGAATATGATCTACCTTCTGAAAGTCACGCTCACCTGAGTCGGGCATGAGCACCTGGTCAATCAGATGGATGACGCCGTTGGTGACGACGATGTCCTTCTTCAGCACCATCTTGACCCCGTTCACAGTCAAGCTTGTGCCATCGCAGCCGATCTCGATGTTGTGGCCCTCCAGCGTCTCGTAGGAGGCGCCGGCTGTGATTGCCTCAGAGCACTGCACCGAGCTCAGGATGTGGAAGTTCAGAAGGGCTGAAGGCAAGGTGCGGACAAATACAGTCGCATTATGACGGAAACACACAGGTGAAATACAAATGGTCACATGGTCACACGCATGCTGAAACACATGTAGTCACACGATGCACTGATCATCCTGAGAAACCAGAACAACTATGTAACACCCGGTCATGGCGTACAGTAACTACACAAATCCCCCAGGATCTGGTCACCCTATGGTCCAGAGGTCTTGTCCGAAGGACAGGAAACCAAAGAGTGAGGGAGTCTGGGTCACCCCACAGTCCTGATCAGTGCGGTTTTATCAGAAGATCTAAAGGGTGAGGGAGTCTGGGTTATTGCTGCTTCTTGTTTAGTGCTAAATGAAACTTGGATGGAGTAAATGCTAAATGCTTTGCCTTAGGTGTTTGGCAGCAGGTTTTATGTATTTGGAATGTTACTGACTTCGGGATTTCTCTGATCCCTGCTTCAATTATTCATCACACGGCACACCATCTGAGGTGGTGTGTGCTTATCCGCCCAAAAATATGACAGAATGTTTTTTTTTTCCCCCCAGTGCATATTAGGTTTTTGATTGCTGCTCCAGACATGTCATGTTAGGAACATTAAAAAATACATTGTCCAGTCTTGATACGGGTGACAAGCTGAGATGAGTCATCTCCTCACATTTAGACAGTTTAGTCAATATGTGTGGTATTAAATGCATTAACATCTAACGCAAATAACTCAAATAAATTAAAAAAACACCCTCGCGTATTGAATTTCCTTACCGCACTTACATATAAAGACCGCCGGGGAAAAATAACCCAAAGTTATTGGAACCCACGCAAGCTGATTCACTTCCTTCAGGTACGATGATTGAACTCGACTCTTAAGTTCTTAAAGTCAGCTGTACTGCGGCGGCCAAATTGTTTGCCCACTGTCTGGGAATCAAAAATGTAGCCGTGGAGTGCACAGGCTGCTAACAGACTGTCAGATGTGGACTGAGATGACTCACCTCCACCTGGGTTCTGCGATTTCCAGGAGGGTACACATGAGAGCCTTATTTCTGGAGATAATTGGTCTTGAAAACTGGCTCATTTTGTGATTTTGTGTTTTATGCATGAGTGGGTCTTTTGAATCACCTTGCAGGACTCCCTTGTTGTCCATGATCCTCTCCAGAATGCCCTTGTCCAGCTTGTTAAAGGCCTCGTTGGTGGGGGCAAACAGGGTGAATTGTCCCGGCTGACCAAGCTTCTCCAGAAGGCCAGATACCGCTGCCGCAGTCTGGAGGGGAGAGCAACACGGCGTGACCCCATGACCAGTGGCCATCACTAGTCTCCCTCACCCTCGAGCATTGCTCTGCCCACTTGACATCATGTTCACTGGCCCAGTGTCTGGTGCTTACATTCAAGGATGAGAGCTCCTCGTTGATTTCAATGATGTCCTGGATGGTGTTTCCCACGGCGGTGATCACACGGTCAATAACATGCACCACTCCATTGGTGGCCACTTGGTTGCCGTGAATGATCCTGGCACAGTTCACCGTCACGACCTGCAGAGCGACGATGGTTAACTGAACGTTACTGTCCCAACTAATTACTACTGTGTCTGTACAAAGCATGGAACACGCTCGGAATATGTTTTGGCTGTGAATATGTTTTTTTTCTCTGTATTGTTCTGGAAACATACGCCGTTGGAGTAGTGGTTAATGTGCAGGCCCAGGTCGTTGTACATGGAGAGTATCTTCATTCCGTTCTTCAGGTCCTTGGTCAGAAGACGCCGGTTGACCATGTGGTAATGCAGAGCGTTGTACAACTCGATGTTCACATTGCTTACCAAAGCATTTCTCATTACCTGTTAACAAAAGACCACACATCCACCAATCAAGACAAAAGCTTGAAAAGCACATATACATAAAGTTGTTTGATTGGTTGGCAAACATCCAGTGGTGTTCTCACAATGGTGCCATGGCATTAAGATAATGTTTTATGTCAGCAGGGTATGTTCCAGGTAAGCTGCAATGGTAAAGTGACAGGCGCCATTGTCCCAGTGTGTACTAGCAGATAAAACGAACAGCGAGGAGTGCTCCAGTTGAGCTTGCATTTGTATATCAACTCCATTCACACCTCCTGAATTAGAATCCATTCTGTTAAGGGTGGAGATTTTCTGAGATGGAGTAGATGGATTTATTTACATGCATCTTCTGTTATGTGCATTAGGAAGTTATATTGCCTCTGACATTACAAAAGCTGAAAAATAGGACAATAGAGAACACTGACCATGAAACAGGTAGTCTCGAATGATCAGAATAGTTGTACCTCTGTTTCCTATCACTGCAAGTAAACATCATGAACCCAACTGAAACTGACATTAGTCAGCTTACCGGCTATCTGCAGGCGCAAGCAAGACAAATACTGGCTATCTGTGGATACCAAACTTCCTTTGTTGGAAAACAGGAGAACCTGTAGCGACAACCTGTCAAAACTGCATTTGGATGTCAAGGGTAATTGTGATTTAGAAACTGCACAATGAATGGGAATTTTCAAATTCATTTGAATAGCATGTAAAGGTAACAGCACTGGGCTAATAGTTTTTGGCTGTCAAACTAGTGGGCTGCGCTAAATAATGGGTTTGATAGTTCTCGTAAATAAAACTGGAAGACATGGAAGCCATTAGCAGGAAACCAAAGTTTGGGTCAGTTAAGCTGATTAAAATCAAGTAACGGAATAAGTTTTGCAGACTTTCCTGGGGGCTGTAGAGCAACACCAGGGCCTGTGTTTCCTGGATGACACAAGTCATCAACACTGTCACTGTCATGTGATAGTTTGCCATGTGACTCACGGGCTCTAAGTTATCCCAGGCGTCATCACTGGGGGCAAACATGGTGTACGATCCAGCCCCCTCGATCTCCTCCTTCAGCTTGGAGAGCGCTGAGTACTCCTGGGTGATGTTGGCTTTCACAAGGCCCAGGGTGCCGTAAACGTGGTCAATGGGGGCCACTGGAGACAGAGGCGACAATGTCAACACATACAATTGATTATGTTGGGTAAGCACAGACCAGGGATTAAACTTTACATTTAATGCAACAATGCTCATGCCTGCAGCCCTGGCCCCACCCCCATCCCTGGCCCCACCCCCAGCCCTGGCCCCAGCTCTGCTACCCTAAGCCAGAATAATTTTATTCACATTATGCGCTCCTGTAGCGAAGTCATACAGTGCTAATGTTCGCCCTCTACCGCATGCAGAAGGGCTTCTTTTTTGGATGAAATCCTCGTGGGGTGGAACCGTTCATTAAAATTCTCATTGGGGTGCGAGGGGCTAGGCTCATCACAATTTTACATCCGGTCCACACACCTGCAGGGCAGCCAGTCATGCCGTCCAGCTTCATGTATCCCGGGCAGCACTCGTACATAACTGTCCTGTAACCAGAAGCAAAAAGAGTGAGAGCTGTGAGAGAAAGGGGAGCTTTTAACATCGGTCACAGACAAGAAACTGTGTGACAATGTGCTGGAGTGCAGGCAGGGTCTGTTTCACATTGAGGGGCAGTAGATTGAGGTGGGGTCCACCACAAATCTCAATCTCAAAACCAGGCTTTATCAATCAGTCCCTGTTACTCCAAACTGGTCCAAGTTTTGTAATAGTGACCACAGGACACGCTTGCGCAAACCCGAGCTTGCCCGGCAGGGAATGCGATCGCCACCCAGGAGTCTGCACCATGGTCGGCGCAGAGCGGGTCTCTGCACCCCCTCCGCTAACACACATAAACAGCGGGCCCTCACATGCAACCGCTCGGTCGTCGTTCTCGAGGATTCTGGCGGCGTTAATGACTGTGAGGGAATCTTTAGTGTTGGGGCGAGGATGGAAGTATGGCTTCCAGATGCACTTGTGTAAACAGCCTGCTTCACAGACGAACGCTAGCATCGGCCGAATTGTCCCTGTGGAACGCACGTTTAGGCGAAAGCAGCGCTTCTCACGTATGCCCTGCTACCCCCACTAGCCCACAGGGGGCAGCAGGTAGGCTCACAACAGAGTGTCAGGTCCTGCACTACCCTCAGTCAGCTCTAGGGGTAACTATTTTGACTTATTTCCAGCTTGCATGCAGGAGTGGGGTAACGTGGACCTTCCAAGTGCTTTCAGAAGAACCTGAGAGCATCCAGTCATTCATGTGTTCATCTCAACAGACCCTGAGGCACAGGGAGTATGCAGCTGCATTCAACAACAAAAAACATTGCGGTCATGAAAAGTCAATGGAGGGTCTTATTTACAAACTGTGACACAAAAGCGACCCGCACGCACACAACAGGTTTCCTGTGTTATTCCTGTAGTTCCCAGCAGGACAGGGAATTCGCAAAGCTGAGGCAATTTGCATCAGCAGTTAAATAAACTATTTGGAACTGGATAATCACAAAAGGCTTGATAAAGCATTGTGTCATCAATATGTCAAACTATACGCAAACATGTGACCAACAGTAACACTCCATTTCAATACTCCCTGTGTGATAACTGACAGATAAACGTTACCGCATGGCCTCCAGATCAGCTTTTATGGCCGTTTAGAGTAAATTAGCTCCTTCAATGCTCCCCACAGCGTTATTTGGCTTTCATCACAAGAAACCGAGAGAACGAGAAATCACTCTGAAATTTGTGAAGTCATTACAAGTAACTGAACTTTTCTGTCCAAGCACCCAAGATTAAGTGTTGCTTTAGGAAAGAAGAGTAACTCTCCCCCCACACCGAGTTCATACGCCTTCAGTGAGGCATAACGTTGTCCCTTGCAAGGATTAAGAGACCGGATTTGTGAAGTTTCTGAGTGTTTCAGTCTGCTGGCTGTCGAGAGGCACCTGACGAACACGTTTGGCCCCTTGGCACACGGCGGAGCCAATTTCACTCCCCGGCGAGCCCTCGCCTGTACAGTGTGGGAGGAAGCCAGCCGACACAAAGCAGACATCGCCGATGAGCAGATTTCCTCAAACAACGTTCCCAGTGTCGAGGGAAAAGAAAATAAACAAGACGGCTATCGTTGCTCCAGACACTAGTGGGGGATGAGTCAGCTCTTCCTACCCCTGAAGGAGCCAGGGTCCCTAGGGTGGGCCAAGGGGAGTGGGGGCCTGGTAGGGGGAGGGGTTATAAAAACGTGACGATCCTTCTCGGGGGGTCACCTTCTAGTTAGCAGATCCCACATTCTCCACAGCAGCGAGGTGAAGGCAGTCCCCAGACACACAGCAATCACAGCTAGCACAGAGTTTTTGGCGGGTTGGAGGTTCGAGGGTCATGAGTCGGTGGTGGTGGGCCAGTAGGGACGCAGAGAGGGTCCAGATGCTAAGTAAAAACATCCACTGCACTGTCAGTCCCAGTTCAGGTTACTGGAAGACCACGAGCCGTGGGTCAGAACGGTAGAGCGGTCACCTGCCATGTCTTCCATTACCCTCCATTAGAAACACAAAGGAAGTTTGGGGGCGTGGAGAGGAGTGGTTTTGGGGGGTGGGCACGGGCCATGGTTTTCCGACTCATGTTCCCTGGGAACCAGACAGAGGGTCCCGGCACCACGAGGAAAGGGAAACGTCCCAGGAGCTGACGCCAGAGCGAGGCCAGGAAGGGTCACCGGAGAGGGCGGACGCGAGGGAAACACAGGGGGCCCGGGGCCCGGGGCCTTTTGGCTCAGCCTGCTCTAGCTGGTCCCCCGAGCTGCTATCTCCCCTACCAAGAAGACGACCAGCTGCACATTCCCTGCACAGAACAGTACTGAGACTGCTTTTGCACATGTGGCTTTCAGGCGCAATGCATGGAGGTGCTTGGAGGTACGAGGGAGAAAACACAAAGGCAGGCCCAGTGCTGAAAGCTCAGAGTTGCCACATGTCAGCCACTTCGTAGGGGAGGGCTGATTAGATGTGTTCTCCGGCACAATAGCTAGGCATTAGGTAGGAGGCCCCTTCCACTCGCCCTCACATTGCTTAATCACACACCAAGCCTGATGTGCTCAAATACGCTGGGCGCTTCAGGGTTAATACCCTGACACCCCATTGGTTTCCCATGACACCAGCCAGACCCGATGTAACATTTCTGAAATGAAGGGGTAGGCATTCGTTTGATCATCACGAGTAAATTTGAAATTGTCAGTTATATTTCTCCCCAAATCCAGAGTTATTAACTGTGCTAACACAAGAATTTTAAAACTACACAAGAGCAGTTATGTTCTATAATCAGTTATCTCACCATGCTACATGCTACCTAGTCAGGAGAACTACTAACGCTGAAAAGGGAAAACGTGTTTATTCTTGTGATGCCAATAAAGTTTATTGAATTGAATTGAA
>JAOVYW010007823.1:0-10568 GCA_025775045.1 Hiodon tergisus
ATATATATATAATTTTTTTTTTTTTTTACAGATTTTTATCCATGCTTGTAGGGCCAACCACCTCCATATGGCCTCATGGGAGATATAAAATAAATGAATAAAACACTCTTCCAGTAACCTCTATTATGCTCTAGTAGGAGACAAACTAAATTAAAACTAAATACACTCAGTGGCCAGTTTATTAGGTACATCTCCCCATTCACAAAAATGGACTTCGTCTAGAGTTGACAGAGAATAACAGCAACACAACAGTGGTGTGCAAATCGGCATCTGGGAATGCACACCTCGTCATTCTTTATCACGTGGACCACTGCAGCAGAGGACTTCTCCAGGTCCTCTCCTATCAGCTAAAAATAAGCAGTGAATGTTTTCCTGGCACACGTCAAGTCCCTTGTTGCCAATTAAGCAGCGTTTGAACGCCACAGAGTATCTGAATATTGTTGCTGACCTGGGGTTTCCCTTTGTGGCTAGAGTTTACAGTTTAGTGGCCTGTGCATTCCCCTGACCTCAACTCAATAGAGCATCTTTGCGTTTCGCAGCATGAATCTATCACCGTCCAATCAGCAGGAACTGCGTGATGTCATTACATCAGCATGGACCAACATCGTTTCCTACACCTTGTAAAATCCATGCCCCTAAGAATTCAGGCTGTTAACCAGACAAAGGGGGGTTCGACCCGGGAGTACATGGTTGAACCTAATTAACTGGCCACTAAGTGCACATCAACGCCTTCGTAGCCTTTGTCTGACCAACGAGCCATCATTAAATAAACCAGCAACAAACATCAAACACATACACTTTTCAGTCAAAACATCTCTCCTCACAGCTCTTAATTACAAGCATCTCATTACCAAAACCACACTCCAGGTGTGTAAATGAAGTCCTTGGAGGCGGGTGCGGACCCACAGGCTGCATGTCCATCTAAGCCGGCCTGGGCCGCATGCCATGGCGTTATAAGAATTTTATGTTTTATATAGTTCTACTTCTACCAGCAAAACTTTCACACGTTGTTATGTCATCTGTTCCGTAGATGCTGGGCCGACCTACTGGTCCTCTTTGCACCAGCAGCATATGGGCCTGCAAATGGAATTAAACTAAGTGACACACAGACACGCAACACTTACACCCACTTGGTGGAGGAGAAGATTGCACAAAAGGAAAGCCCTGGCAGGTTCATCCTTGCCCAGGGCCCAGGTGACCCAGACAGTGGGCGTGTGAAGCATAGGCTTTACTGCAGTAAAACATGGCTCTGGTGGGTGGGACGGAGTGGGTGGTGGGAAGGATTTATGACCCACAAGCACTAGGAAAAAAGTCTGGTGCCAGACTGCGGCGATGGCACCTCCTGCTTCTGCAAATCACGACTGAACAGACTCCACAAAAACCTGTTGGCATGAACGGCCCGTGACGCAGCACTTCCCATGAGCACGCACTCGGTTAACGAGGCGGCCTGGGCGACGCTAATTAAATCGAGGCTGTCGACTGGCAGGAGGGCCACAGACCTGTTAAATTAAGCACCGGCTCATGAAGAGAGGTCCGTCCCCCATACCTCAGAGGTCACTCAAAAACACTGGGCTCCAACAATAAGGGAACTTATTTTCTATGTTTTTAAGATACGTTTTAAGGTTTCGGAATTGCATTTAGAATTGTTCTTCATTTTTTTTTTTCTTGTTCAGAAACTAGGATGAAGAAAAAACTCCCCCAGGCACAGACAAAAGAAATGAGAGTAGTCACAATTGCTTCACACACGTGTTCAGTAGTGGTAGTGTTTATGAGGCATCATGGGCTATAGAAGCTAGCCAGAGGGGTAATTGCGTCATCACGAAAATAAAGCATCTCGGGCAATCCTCGTCAGTCGTTCTGTGACACTAGTTGCAAGTCCCGGCAAGTTTTTTCTGCATCTATATTCATCTGTATTAGCACTGCGATTGTTGTCTTGTCAACAAGAGCTGAAATCACTACATTCTTATAGAGCAAGGACTGAGGAGCCTGACCACGTGTCTCTTCCACAAAAGAAACATCTCACACGCCGTATTTCATCCTGTTTCAACCCAATCCGGGTCCAAAGTTGACCACTGTAGCGGTCAGAAACCTCAATTCTGGTCTAACCAGCTTGTGGCATCATGGTTTGTATGTCCTTCACCGAAGGGAAAGACGGCCAAGTTTTTTTCCATTCGCTTTTGGTCCCATATTTCAACATGCAAATGTAGTCAGACGAATGCAAATAAGCTCAGTAATGAGCAATACCAGGAGGGTATATTTAAATATCATGTAAACAGGCTGTAACTTTTCGAGCGTGCCTTTTCCTTCAGTTCTCCCACACATTTTTCATGAATGCTCAGAAAATCTTGCATGTAAAGAGCCCCGATTTTTTTCAATAAAACAAAAGGAAATACAGTAAGTGTTTAAAATTATCACACATTTGACATGTTTGCATTAGTATTTGAATTTAATTTGCCAATAAAATCTTCACTACTGTTTTGTGAGTTTTAGGGAGTTTTGGGAGTTTAGACACCCTCCCTTTCCTGAAGGCGGATGCTACGCCCCCGTGGGCTGGTAAATCAAGGCCATATCCGACTGCAGCAAATTAGAATTGTTACAGACCCAGAACAATAGCACACATTAACTGTCCCCGTGGCAGAGGCAGGTCCTAATTAATGATGGCTGGGCCATCCCTCTGTTCTGGTTATTGACCGTAATTACCTGGGTGGTGGCGGTGGGGGGGTGTTGTCGACATGGCCCTTAATCATCAATCGGCTTGCCGGAGGAGAGGTGGGGGTGGTGGTGTGGGGTTGGTGTTGTGCGTGTGGGGGGGAGCACATTGTAGGGAATGACAGATATCTTTTTTTTTTTCCTCCCTGAGAAACCAACAGCACACCTCCTCTGAAAGCACCTGTGCTAGTAGCGCTAGAAGCAGTGCTAACATCTCGCTAGCCTGACAACATTTCAGAGCAGGAAAGAAGCGCATCTGTGTGTGAGGATAACATGGCACCAGATGGGGAGAGCCCGTGTTATCTTCCCCCTTATTGTACCTGGTTGTGTTCCCCTGTGCAAGTCAGAAGCAGAAGTTAAACGAATGACAGATCCTGTTTTGGTTGTACAAATTGCTAGTACCTGTCGCAAATGATTCAATGTTCAGAAAGGATGATGATTGATGGATTTGGGAAGCTTTTTAAACCAGCTGACCGAAACAAGACCGGGGAGCACTCATGTGACCTCAGCCCTCTGAATCCTCTGGTTAAAAGAGCTCCTGTCATATATACTCACCGTTGAATTTGTGCCGTCGTACACACGCCTCCTGTATGGGAAAAAACAGAAGCGTCTCTGCTATTTTTTTTTCATGATCCGCTTTCAAACCCCCGGAATGCTCTCAGAGTTCTTAGATTTTTTTTGTCTGTGGGCTTCCTCATTAAGGCAGGTCTGAGGAGACAGGTGTGCGGCTGTCAGGCCTTAAACGCCAGAAGCAAGCTCTAAAGCCAGGCTGTGTACATCTGGAGGGGCGCGGTAGAAATGGGAGGCGGCCGGTTACTGAGACCCCAGTATCCCTGGCCGTCATTTTAGGAAATTTTCAATTGAAAATTTGAAGCGAGAGACGAGACAACACAGTGCAACAACAAAAACAGAACTAAAGAGATGAAAACAACAAGCCACGCACTCCGAACACACTCGGGAACACAACCAGGAGACCCGTGACAGAGTCGTGACCCTGGTCCAGTGCTAGCTCTAGTGCCGAGCACAGGGTAGGTAGATGCCCCTTCCTTGTGTCTCCAGGCTGCCTAGATCACAGCAAAAAGGGAAGGTTCGAGAGCATTTGGGGTGGGCATTCTGAGCATAATGTCGCTTCCAGAGATTTCCACGTTCAGACAAAAATGAAGCTTCAAACACGAATAACAAGTGCAGGCCATCACGCAGCCGTGTTCACATTGGCATGGTGCAGGGTCAACATGCCTCGAGATGCTCTCTTCTGAGCCATACTGGAATGTGAACTGCAGTAAGTGAGGAAGAAAAACTGCCACCACCATTGTTTGCAAACGCAGGGCTGTGGGTTTTTTTTTTTTTTTTTTTACCCCTTTCGCCTGGCAACTGGCTGAAGGAAACCCGTTACCAGGGTAACCATTTCAGCGATTTCTCTTCTTTCCCTCCGAGACCGGACACTTTGATATTCCAGGGATAGGAGAAGAAAAGAGGCTGAGCATTTGTGGAGTGCCCTTCATTACTCACGGGCATTCCCTCAACAAGACGCCGCCGGCAAGCTTCTTCTCTGTGAGGGGTGGACAATGTGTTTCTGTGGGAGAAACACTGGCCTCTCCATGCTCTCCTGCAGAGACACAACATTTCCTTCATTAACTGATAACCATATCCTGGGCAAATGTTTATAAAGTGCACAGTTTTACATTCACATCAGATTTTTCTGGAGCAATTCGGGGGTTGATTGCCATAGTCCAGGGAACAGAAGCAAGGCCCTGGGAAGGTGAGCCAGCAGCTGGTCCTAGTTCATTCCCATAATACCATTCCCAAATGGGGAAAAAACATGTTGGAAATAACCAGGCAGATGCTCCTTACACCTATTCCCTCAGGGCAGGCCCACATCAGGAGTATCTAGTGGACAATTTGGACTGAACATTTTTCAAGCTGAAATTCTGACCCCACGCACTAGGAAGCTGTCTCCTCCTGGCAAAGGTCTGGGACTGTGGCTGAGGCCTATTGCCCGATTTAGTCCCTGGAGCTCGGTATCAGCTGGTGTCGATGTTTTGCACGATTACTCACGAGCGAATGAATTTGAAGGCTGTCCGTTTACTGGTGGAAGCTGTACAAGACGGGAGGAACTGTGAGGGCAATCCTCAAGTACACTCCAGTCAAAGCCACACAGTAAGTTCAATATCCTGTGGTGCTAGAGGAGGAGGCAGCAGCTGAGTTCAGCACCATGGACAGGGCCACGGCCCGGGCATGGCGTCAGCCTCATCAGAACAGTCGAATGAAAGAAGGTGGGATGCGTAAGACAAGTCACGCGAGCATTAAAACAAGGCATTTTCTCATCTTTTTTGCCCTTACAACCAGCAGAGTATGGACTCATGGAACTACATTAAAGATAGAGATATTGAGATATTGCATGGCCTCCGTGCATCCATTCTGTCTTTACGAATTCTTTGTCTGATTTTATGCTGTGAATAGGCAACCTCAGACAGGACCGTAAAGTGGGACGTGCCTCTCCTCCAATCTGAACCTCTCGTGTTGACTGTATTGCCAGCAGAGTATAAAAGGGACAGGTGGCCTGAAGGCAACAAGGATTGGAGAAAGGGCTGGTGGTTGAGATGCATTAGCACAACTGGCGAATCCAAATTGTGACTAAATATGCAAAATAATCTATTTTAAAAAGAAAACGAAAGCACTTCAGCAGATATAGGGATGGGTCTGTATAACTGGGTAAAGTGTAATACAGTGCTGTAGAAGGGGTAGTAGCGCATAAGATTGTCTGCAGAGGGAACAAAGCATCTAATAACAATGTGATCTAATTACATCCAGACTGCTGGTGGGCTTACATTAGGGGCATGCGTCTAATGTATGACACACGCCTTCTTGGAGAAAAAGGTGCTGCAGATGGTTTTCATTACATTTGATTAAAATGAGAACCTTGGAGGCTTTACCTACGGGGCCCTTTTGCAACCTCACAAAGGGTAAGCCCCGACTTGGAATTTAAATCAAGAAGAGAAAAAAAACTTACTGAATCAACCTCCCGATTCCATGGTTGCTTGATCTGTCGCATTTTAACACTGAAGTTTACTGCCAGTACCGTTAGCTATGGTTACAGAAACACTGCTATATATTTCTTGTGTTTTCTGTTTCTCTCACTAACTGCCTTTACTCCCAACGTGTATTGCATCATGTAAGGCGTTAGATGTTGGCCTTCAAATTTTATAATTATTATTATTATTATTACCATTTACCATATATAATTCAGACTTTCAGTTTAATATATCCGGGTTACAGAATAAGAAATGGAAGATATTGAAAGTTGACACAATATCACACCATATCTAGCTTGTGACATTTTCTTAGAAAAGCTGACTGCATTAACTTAGCAGTCGCCAAAATTAATCTAAATAAAATAAAAATAAAAATGCCCTGCTCCTTTCATAAGGTAAACAAAGCAACTTTTCATTACATGGTGGGGTGGGGGTTTTGCGTCAATATATAGAGCAGAATGCGCTTCCAGTCCAAATTCTACTAGTAATGAAAGTGCATTTGTTTTATTTCTCCCCCAATATACTCTGCATCATTGATATTGGATGAGAAGTGTTGCCGCAATTTTCACTCTGCGCTGTGGCTGGAAATAGATAGCATTATCCCAGATTATTAATGTCGGAAAGACAATGAGGGGTAGCCGTTCGGCCGTTTTATTAAACCTAGGGCATTCGGGCTGGTGCATTTATAGCCCCTGAGAAAATAAATCCTCCTGATATGGTGGTTCCCCAACGCTTCTGCGACTGAGTCGGCATGCATAAGTCTAGACATTTTTAATGAGTTTAGGGCACGTGCCATGGGGCCCAAGCGTGAGTAATAAGGTGGTTTGTGTCTTCGAAGGTGAACAGGCAGAACACAAGCCAGATTTCCCCAGCTGAAGGAATACAAACAGCTGCTGCTTTTGCACCCCTGTTTGGCAGGTTCTCCTTTCCGGGATTAGACCCTGCAACCTCCTGACTGCCTCTCCAGTTCCCTATAACTCTGTTTACATACTGTCACGGTCCAGTCCGGAGAGCCTCTCACAGTGCTTATGCAGTCCCTCTGGGGAAACGTGGTTGAATAGGGGTGAAACTGCGCCACCAGGCCATTTGACATTTTACTGCCGCCATATCCACACCGTGAGGACCATGGTGAGACAACGTCAATCTCTGTGTAGTGTAGCATGTAGCGTCCATGGGATACCCAAGTCTTTTCACATTGATCTGTTCACTGAAGTCTAGACATTTTTAAGACTTTAGGTTTAACAGCTTTTATAGCAGTCGAACAGGCCCAAACTAATCTAGTTTAAATGGAAATCGTTCCTGTTATTGCATCGGTCCCAGAGTAATTTCTTTGTAGGTAATAAACATCTAGTTTAAATAGTAATCATTTCTGTAAGTGTATTTGTCATGGAGTAATTTCTTAGTATTTAACAAACATAACAAGTTTAAATGGTAGTCATCACTGTCCTTGCATTTCTCACAGGGTAATTTGCTTGCAGGAAATAAACATCTAGTTTGTTTAGTAATCATCACAGTGACTGTATTTGTCACGGACTCATTTCTCTCACAGTCGGAAATTATCCAGTAGCCAATGATATTGAGACAGGTGTCTAGCAGGGGCATAGTCTCAGTTTGCTGTGACAACTTTTATGTTTTGTCACTTATTTCCTGTTTTTTTGTATTTTCAGCACAGGAAGTCTGATTCTAAATAAATTGTTTAGACACCTAAATGAAAATGAAGACAGGGTATATCAGAATTGATACTCCCGGTGATAAACACATACCTGGCAACTTCACACAGATTAACTGAAACTGATTTGAATGCTGTCCAACTTTCAGACAGAGAGGCACTTTACCTTCTGTTCATCCTCATGGGAGAAAAAGAGAAGTCCGACATCCATGTTACATTGTGTGAACCAATTGAGTCAACTACAGTTTTTGATCAACTTCATTTCCGGTTTACCATTTTAGATTAAAATGACCCCAAGGGAATTTAAACTGAAATGAGCCTGAATGTTGAGATTGCATGAAACACACAGAGGTCCCATGGAGGGCCTACTAGGTAATCGGAACTTCTTGTTCCCACCTCCTCCCCAAGCCGACTCCACCATAGCCCAAAAGCTGATGAGGAAACGGCCTTAGAGGGAATTGGGATCACCTTTTAAACTCCTGGCAAGACTGGTAAGATGTGAATTTCTAAATATCCTCTCTGGTTGTGGGACAGAAAATTTGCTGTAGTCAGTAACTTTGATGAATGGGTCAAAATGAATGGGTTTTAAGTGCCATCCATCATTAAACAGTTTATTATTCCTCTTTCTTCATCAAACTTAAGTGGATAAAATAAATGACAAACTGGTTGCCCTGGTGCCATGGACTACTCTGTCTAAGACAGTAATGGAGTTGGTTAATCAGCCAATGATTTTGAATCCCCTTTCTCATCATGTTCTGTGAATCTGACAGTGGTAGGGCTCTTCCTAAATAGTGCTCAATAGTGCATTATAGTGCTCAAATCCATGCAGGAAGATAATTGGAACTGTTCTGTGTACAGTAACTTGGCCCAAAGTGTAACAACATCATTGGCTGCTTGCCTTAATACAAAACAAAAGTAGGTCCTCCAGAAAAAACAGTCATCTTCCATTTTTTTGGCATCAGCCAACGAAAGCACAAAATATATATTCAGATGACGACGACAGGGGACGCGAAAGATCCCAAACTCAGCCCCGTGTCCTCGCTTGCTTGTGTCACATGACAGTTCTCTCGGGCGGCCACAGAGGGCCTTTCAGAAAGGTCTGTCTCCCTCTTCCAGATCGTATTCAAATGTAACATTTACCCCTTTTAAATGTCTCAAAATCCCCACGAGCCAGACACACAAACTCATATTTGAACACTTTGACGATAACCTGTCAGAAAGATGGCACTAGTGACCAGGTGCTGTCTGACGAGCAGCCTAGAGGCCATTTAAAATTGGCTAATTTCCACCTCATGTGACCACGACTGCTGGATTCAGCTGGGAGACCAACCCTATTGAACCATTCTCCCACAGATCTGCATACACAGAGAAATCAGCTGGGGGTTCAGCTGTGTAAACAGACAGAGATTAAAACTGATCGCTTGGCAAATTACTAGGAATATGCATGTCTGCTTAGAAACTGATCAACTAATAAACTAGCTGTGTAAGTCACCCTTTAAACAAACAGAAAACTACAACTTCATTGCAACATGTTATGCTATGTAAAATTGTTTTAATTTCACAAGATACAAGTTACATTGCTGCCTTTCAAGAAATCGTCTTGGGACGCGCAAAGCTCTCTCATTTCGCCCCCTGGCATTAGCTCGCTCATCCTTTCAAGGCGACGCCAAGGTGACATTTGATTTATTCCCAGGACAAGAGTGTCTCCCGTTTACAGGAAACCCGCAGGGAGCATAGAGATGCATGAAGACGTCTAAAATTTTCCTGTAACGTTTTTTCCGAAACTTCTGAAACATGCACACGCACAACATGGACACATACATACACACACGCACAACATGGATACACACACACACACGCACAACATGGATACATACACACGCACACGCATAACATGCAAGCATACATACACATACGCACACTGACAACATGCACGCACAAATACTGTACATGCGCATGCTCACAAACACACAAGCTAGTCTAAACTTTGTAAAGCTAATTTTGTCACAATTGAAAAAACAACTGAAAAAACATCAGTGTCAGTGAAAACTACTTAATTAGTGCATTAATGCAACTTAATTTACCAAAATTCAATGGTGCAGTATAATATTGAGAGTTTACGTTAAACCCTTTTGATAAATAATGAATGTGCATTATCTCAATACAGAGCTTATCTGTACTTTTGTTTTCCTGGTGTGAAACAGGCTATAGAGACTGCATAACACAGACATTATTTCCCTGAATCAGCTGATTTTTTTTTTTTTTAATGAAACAGAAGTCAGGATATGATTCATTTGAAATATAATTCAAACATTTTTGTTGTTATCCATCTCTAAGACAGCAGTGAGTGTTGAGTTAACACAAGGCACTCATTTTACGTTTTCTTACATTAAGCGTTATTGTTTTTTTGAACGCCTACATTAATTAATCCAGAGATTTGTGATGGTAACGTCTCAGCCCTTGTCAGCAGAAGACATAACAGTTGTTGCTACAACGATTTAACTCAACCACACACTCACATTATGGCCCAAACAATAAAACACCTGCCAAGAACAAACGCAATCAAGGCTTATTTCCCACGCATCTCTCCCAGCATTGTGTGCTCAATGGTAAAGAAAGAACAAGCTTCTGTTTTCTCATTTCCTATCACTTATCTTGGGATTCATTTTCCGTGGGAGCCTGCAGGTATGTGAGAGTCTGATAAGTGTGTGTGTGTGTGTGTGTGTGTCTGTGTGTGTGAGTGTGAGCGTGTGTGTGTCTGTGTGAGTGTGTGTGTGTGTGTGTGAGAGTCTGATAAGTGTGTGTGTGTATGTGAGTGTGAGCGTGTGTGTGTCTGTGAGCGTGTGTGCATCTGTGTGAGTGTGTGTGTGTGTGTGTGAGAGTCTGATAAGTGTGTGTGTGTGTGAGAGAGTCTGATAAGTGTGTGTGTGTGTGTGTGTGTGTGTGTGTGAGTGTGTGTGTGTCTGTGTGTCTGTGTGTGAGCGTGTGTGTGTCTGTGAGCGTGAGTCTTATAAGTGTGTGTGTGTGTGTGTGTGTGTGTGAGAGAGAGAGAGTCTGATAAGTGTGTGTGTGTGTGTGCGTGTGTGAGTCTTATAAGTGTGTGTGTGTGTGTGTGTCTGTGTGTGAGAGTGTGTGTGTGTGTGTGTGTGAGTGTTATA
>JAOVYW010007824.1:0-10567 GCA_025775045.1 Hiodon tergisus
ACAGTTGAAGTGTACCTATGATAAAAATTACAGACCTCTACATGCTTTGTAAGTTGGAAAACCTGCAAAATCGGCAGGTATCAAATACTTGTTCTCCCCACTGTATAACTTAAACTACAATGAACCAGTGTGAATTTTTGGAATTACTTTTGAAAGGATGCCCCTATATTTCTCAACTCAAAATCCATCAAGCCACATTGTACAAATGTCAATCTAGCTGTATGTGGTGGCCCAACACCCTTGAAATCATATTGGTGTTTCCATTTATTTTCATTGAGGCTAAAGAATACCTATGGAATTTTTTTAATCACTGTTCAAAAATTGAAATTCCTACAGCTACACTGACATCTATTGGTAAAATCTGTAATTACAAATCAGTAGAGTACGAGACGTTTCAGAACAGGGATTTTTAAAGTCATATAAAGTTTACATTACAATAGACTAGTCGTTGATATTTTTTTAAATAGGTAAATAAGGAACCAAGTATAATGAGTTCTTAAATTTACTGCTGCTGGCTGAGGTAAAGTGATGATAGAACACAACACACAATAGCTGTTATGACATTGAACTGTAAACTTACAGAAGATAAGACAACACAACAGAGCCTTTACACTGACAGAATGCCGCTTCAGAAGTACCTCGGGTACTAGAGCATTGTTTCGAGGCATCTTTTGTCAGGGCAACTTTTGAATGGATTTATATACAAATATTTCAGTAACTTATTGTCACGATGGCAAAACCAACTTTCTGGGCATGCATGTGTACCACTAAATACAAGTAAACACGTCTAGGGAAGGGCTCACATAATTTTACAAGAACTCTTTAATGTCAACGACCAGAAATATAGCTCTTTAAAGTTAATACATTTTTATATTGGTTTTTGGTAGATCCGTACAAAACAAATCAAATACCTATGGAGATATGCATATGTATATGTACATCAAGAGAACACAATTTTATAATATACATGTATAAAACAGTGGATAGCTTGTAGCTTTACAAATGATTCAATATAGGTCATTGGGAAGATACATGCAAATTCTTTTACAAAATTAGAATAGTGCTAAATACTTAACTGCACAAAGGTGATTCAGCAATTTTAGTTCACTTTGGTTTATCAGCTTAAGCTTGAAATAGCTTGATCTAATTCGTTTTTTAGCCAGCCTAACAATTTCTTGGGAATACAATACCACTTCTACTAATCTGCGAAAACTTTGCATATTTATAGTCTCCAGAAAGAACTGGCAATTTATTTTACCCAGCCAAGTTCACTTTGCTGTCCGATATGATGGGCTGATGTTCTTTGAATGATTCGTAACATTTCCTCACTACCTGCCCCTGCGACCCAGCTTCAGGCCTCTTCGGGATGGTCCTGTGTGCTGCCAGTAAATGTTCCATGGAAGCCATACGGAATGTTTACCGGAATCTCTGCTCTGCCTATCTCTTCAAAGGTCTGGGCATCCAGAACCAGAAGGAAGGTACTATTTTCCTGCAACAAAAATAAATAATTAAAAAATATTGCACTGGGCTGGTATGTTTTTTATACTGTCAATGATATATGCTTCATTTTGAAAACCTGTCCATCACGGTCCTTATCAGTGTCCAGAATGATAAAAAACGTAACTGGAATTGCATACAAGATTTATAATGACCAATGGGCCAAACTTGCTATGTAAAAACGTCATATTATATATCTAACCTTAACCCTAACCCTAATGCTGCCAAACTTTAGAGACAAGGTTTGGGGTCTCTCTACACACTTGGGTGGGCGTGATGACCACAGACAGGATGACCCCTTCGTCTTCCTCCGTGGGGTTGGGAGATGAAACAAAGATGGGCTCGGAGGGGTATAAACCAGGCTGGCGCCACACCTGATAACCACATAGAGAGACATCACCCTTTACACTTTTACAGCTGATCTTCATCCGGAGGTGTCTTCAGCTTCAAATTTTAATGTTACACTGTTAATCTCAACATGAAATAATATACTGATGCTAAGCAAAGCAAGGGCAAGATAGTAATAGTTCTTCAATTAAACATGTGGCATAAATGACGCTAAGATTAGTTCGTGATAAAATAGTTAGTTTTGTGCCAAAGATCTTTAACTCCTTAGATGACAACCTTCAGCTGTTTGCCCTGAAGGTCCATCTTGAGGAGAGAGTCTCCAACCAGGTGCCCAAAACCACATCCGTAGAAATAGCGGTAAGGGGAGGCGTTGTATCTGGCATAGTTTATCTGTGGGAACTCCAAGCCTCCATACTCCAGCAGGTCATCTCCATGTAGATCTTCATGGCAACAGAAAACCTGTGGAACAAGTGGTTTACCAGATGGACCCATGCAATTATCAATTTTATGAATTTTCAGACAAGCTCTAGTAAAAAAATCACCAGACTGACCTATTGTTACTTGTTAATTAGAGTAACAAACAAAAATATTTTAAATTTTATATAACTACCAAAATTATACTTATAATAATCATGATAAAATAATAATAATTATTATAATTATAATTATAATAATTGAGTGGGTGGAAAAAACCCATCACTTACTAAGGTCATTGAGAGCAATTTGATTTATCAATGGAATGACATCAAAATTAACGTTTAAAAACTTTAAATAAGATTCCAATTAACAGTTATTATTAACAGTCTCTGGTACTGTGTCCCATAATTGGTACATTGCTAAGTTCACCAAGAATACCTTGTCTTTTGCAGTCTTGACAGCAGTGGCCGTGCTGAAGGGCCGCATGTTCAGGTTTTGCCCACAAGGGGTATCATCATCCACATTTAAAGGCAGGACAAATCGTCGTGGAAAGGCACTGCACATCGTGTTATACACCTGATACAAAAGGCCAGCATTTCAACTCCAGGAAGGACACACAAAGCCAAACTTTGAGGAATTGATAATCCTGCTCTCACTTAATGGCTTGATTTTGAGTGTAAGCTAATTTTGTGCTGGGACACTTGCAAGTATGTGCCGCATGCAATGAGTAAGGATAAATGGGAGCAAGCGTGTGTGGTATGGGAAGGTGTACACTGTACGGTTGCTGAACCTTGTCCAGGGCTTCTCCTGACTTGCGCAAATTCTGGATCAGAAAGTTGTTGATGGTGCTGCCGTCGTCAGAGCAGCAAAGGTCCATTACCAGGCAGCCGTCCTCCTCGAAGGCATTGATCTGGTGGAAGGTAGACAGTGGCCTGGCATGGTACCTCACCGTGCTTGGCTGCAAAACAGAGGACAGAGCTTGTCCTGGCCCTGGAATTTAAATTCCCACTCACACATCCCCTGCCACTCATTGAAAACAGACAGAGCAGGATTGCTTTTTCAATGCACAAAATTGGATAATAAAATTAAAGCATTACTGGCCAGACTGATCCAAATTGTAACATTTTACCTCAGCGGGGTCTTTGTTTTTCTGGAATGTTTTTAAAAAACTGGTTTAAAGTAGGATTAGCATTCCAAAGTGGTCATAAAGAGGGTTCCTGCTGTTTTTCCAGTGTGGCCTGTTGGAGCCCTTCCCAGTGTGGGAAAGGCAGAAATCTCTGCACATGAATGCAGGACCAGGGACACAGATGACTAGATGAAGCAACACCCTTGGCCCAAAGGGGACTGCTAATAGCCTGGCCCTCACCTGGCCCGTGTGCTTGTTTACAACATGGAAGACTGTCTCCTGTCCCGGGTCCCAGTAGATTCCATCGCTCAGCCCCTTTCCCCTTAGTTTGCATGTCAGGATCTTTAGGAGGTCCATCTTGATCGGCTGCTCAACGAAGACCACAAAGTTCTCTGACATGGCTGCAACAACATAGGCCAAAGGTCAATCATCGCCAGTGACTGCATGAAACAGTTGTCAAACAAATACAAAATATGGTCTCAAGTAGAGCGAACTGAATGTCCTTCAAAAAATAATATTGTCTAAATGCAGGTACTCAAGTGGACTCAAATGTGACATGGAACAGGCTGATACAGACTTAATTCACTAGTCACCAATAAAGTTTGATGCTGATGAAGCTCACCAAAGCTGTGATAGTATGAGGGTTTGGACTTGTCAGCTGGAGAGATGGAACAAACCACCTTAGCTCCTTCCAGGGTGTCATCTGGACCCGTCCTTTCCGGAGGCACGCAGATGATGTTGTAAAAGGCACCTGAAACCATATCTGGGGTTAGGGTAAACTCAACTGGTAGGTTTTAGTAAAGCTGTGTACCTCTGCTGGTGTGCCTTCCGAGCACACTATGGAATGTGTTGCCTCTTTAAACAAATCATTCACAGCTCTTGGATATAGTTTATCATCACAGCAAAGTGCTAAGTAAAAGTTCAAGATTTTAGGGTCACCTGGTTCAACATTACCGGTTCAACAGGGTCCAGTAGCCTCCTTTTTGGAGACATGATAAAGTCACCTGACACCTGCTTATCAGCAGATGGACCCACTGCTTATCTATCTCTGGATCAAAGCAGAGGAGATTGCATAAAGGTTTCTTTGGGTCAGCGTTGTGAGCGGAAAATCAAAAATATTGCTGTGGCTGTGGGATTCATGACTAGACGAACCAACAAACCTCAAACTATTTAATGTCAGTGAATACTACTTTTCACACTTTTTTAATGGATGCTTTGCATCATTTAGCACAATGGGTGGTTGATTCTCTGAAGGAGGTTCTGCTTTCATGCATTATTCCCATACATATTATTCACAGAGCTGCATTGGCCTTACCAAAAGTGTATACCCACACTAGTCTTAGCCTGTAAAGTCTGAATAGAAAATAGTAAAAGAGAAGAGAAGCAGGCAGTGTTCAGCAGTAAAGCAGGTGAACATCCTTATGATCAGAATGTTACAGGTACGTATCCCAGAGGTTGTTCTTCAATTTTACCTTGCCCTTAAAGGGATTGCTTGAAAGCAAAATGGTAAAGCGTAATTAGGTGAGATGAGGTGGAGACAGGATAGTCACTGACCTCTGCTGGTGTAGGAATTGCCCATGTTGTATGTCATACCGTCGGGGTCACAGTGCGGGTGAGCGGTGGCTCCATTGACAGCGATAAATTTGCTCCAGTCCACCTGCAGAGGGCACAAAGTTATCCTTGGAGGCTACTGAGGCTATGGGAAAAATGGTTTATTTCCATTTATCCCTCCCTGTCTGAGTTGATGGGTACCTTTCCCTTTGTGTCAAGACTCTCAGGATCCACTTTGTGCATGAAGTTGGTCTCTGTGCTGACATAGTAATCTCCTTTGTACTTGACAAAGCTCACACTGGCGTTGTCGGTGGGTTCTGCACAGAAAGTTGAAGGCGAGGCAAAGAGAGATACAAAGTTAACAGCAGAAGGTCTGAGATCAAAATGAATCTCACATTGCAGAGTGAAGCGGCCACATCTGCAAACAATTACTTAGCTGCTGTGGCATTTCCTCCGAACCGACTGCAAACGCACAGAAAGTACACTTCCTAACCTCCTCTTACTTAATCAGACCTGTTGATCATGGGACAAATACATCCATGTCAAAAGCAAACAGAAATAAACCGGGCAACACTGTGGACAACTGGTCTGTGAACAGATTAAAGGTTTGTTCTATTCTAGAGATTTATTTCCAGATTTTTTGGTTTTGTCTCAGAAATGTTTTTTATTGTTCTAGACTCATTCTGTGAATAGTCATGACAAAATTTCTGCCAGGTAAAGCTGTTTCTATTTCATTTTAAAATTTCAAATTAATCATCACATAATGTAATTATTGTTGTTTTTGTTTTGTTTGAGTCCATAAAGCTTTTCCAACCCAAATGGCAATCAGCGTCATGAATAGCTAACCAATGGCTAACTGAAAATATTAAAAAACCTAACTTATCTCGTAAAAAAAAGTAAACGTAAACCTTATCGCAACGCAAAGAAATTAAATATCAAAACTGGCTCTGGACCAGCGCTTATATGCAACTTTCACAAACATACAACCTAGTAATGACGTTAGTCAGTCTTCACTCCTGCAGAAGTTTATGTAATTTCTGTTAATCCAGTCATTAGATTTAGCTACACAAATCACGAAGAATATTTAAACAAAAAAAATAAACTGGCCTCTTGCAGTTTTTGCTTAAAGGTTAGCACATAGACCTCTGCAAAGAAATGGAAAATTTAAATTACAGTAATTTTATTAACCTAAAATTTCTACTGCCCAGGAGACGTTTGTTGGCTAAAATACCTGCCAATTTAATTTCCCCGAGCGGAACTCTGCCCATTGTGCACTGCTGCTTTAATCTTCCAGTCAGAATTGGAAAATGACATGAGCTGGTGTTGAACTGGCTAACTCTAGCTAATAGGGCTCAGTCTGCATTAGGAAAACTCCTTTACTGAACTGTGCCACTCAGTAGACTTCATTAATTTAATTTTGAATTAACAGAATCCATCATAAAAAACTTTGTCCTTTTTCCCACCTCCAACTATCTCACTCACTTGGCATTTCAAAGCGTGACAGGAACCTCTGGAAGAAGTTCTTGCAAGGGTCGGGCATGGCAATGGTCCCAAACTCTGACACCACAATGCGGTTGTGCTCACTGTTGGCCTGGTAGCTGTCGCTGCGCAGAAACCGGCTCTTGTAGGTCACCCTGCCGTCCTTGATCTTGAACTGGTGTAGGAGGGCCATCCCATCAAACCAATGGTTGTAACTGTAGTGCAAAGATGATAGAGACAGCTGGTTGTAGTGGCCAGAAGTTAAAGCTCAGCACAGAGTAGAACATAAAAGAGGACAGGAGACATCAGCAGCATGCTTCTGTATGTGATAACGGTGGAATTATGCTTGTATCTGTATCTGGGCAGCTGTGTGAAGTGATGTTGAAAGGGCTGGACTTGAGTGGCATGACGATGGATTCAAATTCAATCCATTTTTTTGTACTGGTTTGTAAGGACCCGTTTGTATAAATAGGTAAAACTTTGAGCTACATAGGCCACATCAGCAAATAAAAAAAACAAATGCAAAATACTGTGCACAATGATAGTATGATAATTGGTTTAATGGACTACATTCTACTCCGCTGCAATGTGAATTTTCCTTATTTTTATTATTACATTTTTTTCTTTCAGATTTAGGAAATAATTACTTTTTGCCCCAACATTATAGAAGTTGACAAAATAAATGGTTTTGTAATGAACAAAGGAATAAAAGCAGTTTCTAAAATATGTTACTAAAAAGTTTGAATCAGTAACTTTATCTTGTACTTCCCTAAATAAAGCTGCTGGTTTTGCTAACAGCACACATACATGCCTGTATCGACAACAGGCTGAGGAACAACAGCGAATGAACCGGAAATAAACACCTCTGTGTCCCAAACTCGAACTTGCCCGGCCCGTTCCGGAGGAAGCTGCCTTCGATCCAGGCAGGGATGCAGCCGTGGACCACTGCAGCAATGGGTTCTGGGGTCTCGTCCACCGAGCGCACTAGCGGGGCAATACAAGGCAGGCCATGTGCATCCCTGCAGTCCTGGACACCTTCTGCCGACTTCTGGGGGCACATCTCTGTGGCTGCAGGGGGGATAGTGAGGCAGGCGGCATAAGCACTCACAAACCATTTAACTTTTAAATGAAATTAGCATGACAGTAGTGTGTAGCGTGTGTTTAATCTTAGAAAGGTCTGTTCTGTGTCCTAAAAAATGTATATTCGCCTTATATTTGTACTAGTTGCAATCATATTTAATCATGGCCAAATTTCACGGTGAGAAGTCATTTCAGAACAACTACACACCCCTGAAATTCTCAAGAGCTATATAGCTCTCTTTGGAGCTATAACTTCCAGTTTACAAGTTGCACTCGTGATAAATGTATAAATTTAAATCATTTGCCAATGGGCAATTATTAACTAGTTTCACATGAGAAGCAGACAGAATTACATTTAATGCATGCAACATTTTTTCTCTCACAAAGATAAGACAATCACAAATCACACTGGAACATGCTATTAAAAAATTGACTGTACTTTTTCTTGTTTGCCTTTGAAATAAAGGTTTGCCTGGTCATGCACAAGGAAAGTGAACTCCCGCCTACTGAAAAAAAAACCTCCAACCAGCAACTAATGTGAAAATCCGAGACGGGTGTAATTGCGCCTTGTGAAGACTTGTCACGAGAGCTTGACACACAAAGATGGCTGCCAAGAAAAAGAAAGAACTGCACATGCGAAGCAGCGGTAGCACAAACAGCGCAGCACAGCCCACAGTGGGGGGTTAAACATGGTAACAAAAAATGATTCCTTACATTGACGACTGAGCTTGAAGGAGGACATGGCAACAGTATCCAGCACCGTGTGGCTACAGGGAGACGGTTCCTCGGCTTATATACATTGGCAGGTTGGGGACTGAGCATTATATAACCCTATTCCAGTCACGTGAGTGTTATGCAATACACCACACAACAGCAGTTTGCAGCATTTTTCTGT
Organism: Hiodon tergisus; assembly: GCA_025775045.1. Lineage (NCBI taxonomy): Eukaryota > Metazoa > Chordata > Actinopteri > Hiodontiformes > Hiodontidae > Hiodon > Hiodon tergisus. The sequence goes on from JAOVYW010007824.1 coordinate 8,394, forward strand.
ATCCCTATATCTCTGAGCAAAATACAGAGAATAATGAAACTCAAATACAATCGTTTCACATAATTATTGACTCAAGAAAATTCAGTGTTGTAACACAACACTGCTAGACCTGCAGTTTTGTTTTCTAGATAACTGAAGCATGTAAAATTGAACATCTGAACAAATGACATGGCCAATAAATAGGTTTGAAGCTGGAGCGAGATTCATCAGACCAAGTGAAGTTTTCCCAATTCTGTCTTGTCAAGTGTTTGTGCCCACTGTGACCAAAATTTCTTGTTTATTGTTATTTTACTGACTGGAACTTAGCCCACCTGTTACGCAGCACAAATTTTGTTAGCCTCCAGCCGCCTCTTTCATTTTGGGGTATGCCTAGCTTTGTGATGAGAGACGGGCTGCATCCAAGATGGAGATTTTCTTTTTTGTTAAAAACATGTCCAATAGTCTGTTTAGCCCAAGATGACAAACTAGAGGACTAGTCTAGCAGCAGGCACGTAGTCCTGTATGGATGTCTGCATGCTTCTGAGAATCTGTGACTAATAATCCAAATACAATCTTACATCCAAATATATTTTCAGATTCAGATCAAGTTCTAATTCCAGTCAGGTTCATTTGCCCAATATTAGCTATCCAATTTAGGCTTTGTCTGTGCCCCAAGTTAATGGATCTGTTATTAGATACACATACCGATACAGATACAGATAAAGAGAGGTTTGTCCAGAATATCTAATCTGAATTGAATGCAATAGCTGATATAACTTTGAATAAGTCACGTGGTGATAAGAAAATGATAGAAGTAGGCATGCTGAATATTAGATCACTGAATTCTAAAGCAAGTAATAACAGACAGCAATCTGGATTTTATTAATTTGTCGGAAACATAGTTTAAACGTTTTGACAAAAAATAACTGGATTGCATAATAGTTAGTGAAATTCCAGATAAACCTTGTTGCTATCTTAGTTGAGATGCACAAACACCCATCTTAAAGTTCACCTTAGATACCCTTTACCTCAGATCACCTCTGCAGATTTTTCTGCTTGTGACGGACTTGCGCAATATTTTGTCTAAAATTATCCTTCAAAACACCCACCCAGAGACCAAAAACATTATACTTATATTTCCTAATTCTTGTTCTAATGTCTAATAATATCTAATTGTTGTGTTACACAATTTTTTAATGTATTTTTCGCTAGCTAGCATATATTTAACTACCTGCAAATTCCATAGCAAGCTAGTTATAAATAGATTGTGTACATTTGCATTACCAGTTGAACCAAACTATTTTTCAGATTTTGCCAAGATAAAATATAACACCAGCTAATCCTATTATTTTTACGCTACTGAATGTACATTTCTGACATTCTTCAGCAAATACGAAACCTGATCAGATCTTGGCATGCTAAAGTAAAACGCTAGCTAATGCTAGCATCGTCCTAGCAACGGACTTAAGAGTTCTCGAAAGCTTATGATTTCACCCGGTAGTTTTTTGGCAGCCGGGCGTTATTTGGCATAGCAAGCCACCACAGATGGGTTTCCCAACATCCGTAAACCACACTTATCAGGTCATGGTGTTGCTACAATTTATCATTTGGAACTAGGTTTTGTGTTGAAACCCATATTTATTTTGTAGTTTTGAAGTTCTCTTTGAAGTACTCATTTCCAAAACCGCTCCCTATCCCTATTTGTTGGTAGTTTACTTTTCACCAATTGTTTTGTTATATATATATATATATATATATATATATATATATATATAAACAGTAGCGTTTTCATTCTGTTAAATTATATTTTTATGAAAAATAAAATATATTCATAAACATAACGAGTCTTTCTATCATTAATGTATAACAAATGAACAGTAGCGAAAAGATTAATTGTATTAGGATACATTTTTTATTAATGCCAAAATAAAACACAGAATGCCTGGGGTATGCACAGTAAAACATTTTAATTTCATATAAAAAAATTATATTTTTATAGATTTCTGCGTCAGCTCCCGAGTGCAGGGAATTTACGTCAGGGGGGGACCGGCGCTGGGCCCCGGGGGTGCTCCGAAGGCCAGGTCCACAGGGGTGCGCAGCTCCCGTCCGGTGTGCACCCGGCCGGTGTGCACCCCGTGGACTCCTGGACCGCGGTGCGGTACGCCCACAGGACGAGGGGCAGGTGTCGATCCCAG
>JAOVYW010007826.1:0-10567 GCA_025775045.1 Hiodon tergisus
AGATGACTCTCCTCGACTACGCGTATTCTTAAGCAATAACAACGTGATCCGTATTATCCACCCAAGAATACCCGTCACCGAAGAGAGCCTTAGAGGAGAATGCAATATGAATCAAAAGATATTGTATGATCCCCAACCATTTGGCAAGCTGTTTTGGAATGATTGATTGAAGATGCCTTGAATCAGAAAGCAAGGCCCCATCAATGGTTTTTCTGCAAACAGAAATGAACACAATGCATTTTGTTGTAAAGCTAAAATGCTAAAGTGCTTAATCTTCTCAATGTCTCAGTAATTTTTACACCTCTCGCTGACTCTTCAGTCTACTCAAATACATATTATGTCAAGCAAATAAAAGAAGGGGAGATTCAGGGGTGGCAAACCCCTCATACCATGCACTTACCTGAACCGTCAGCTGACAGCCCACTTCTTGCTCTGGTCCTGTGATCTCTATCCGTATGATTTCCTTCACTCCAGTTCTCAACAGCGGGGAGCGTCTCCTGTTTCACTGGCAGATGTCCAAAAACACTGAGCGTTCCTGGAAAAGTGACCAATGGTTAGGGTTCACTGCAAAAATAAAAACTATAAAAATCCTTTTCCAGCCAGCCTTAACATTACCATTGTCTGCCCATTTGACAGCCAACTTGTCCTTTAAAATGTCACACAGAAAGCTACAGAAGGTGAAATATGGATAATATGAAAAATAATGGTTACAGAACCTGTCAGAACTGTGGACCAATTCATATCCACCTTTTAAAGTACAATAAAAAGCCATCATAAATTGCACTCAAATCAAAATGCTATATTTTATGATATAAATTATACAGATGCAACAAGTTATGTATGAATAAATGATCTGTCGAGTGAATTAGGTATTTTGGTTAATATCACAGATTAAGTAATCATTCATGAATAGGAAAATTTAAATAATAAATAAAGAGTAATAGAAACAACTGCCTGAAATATACAACCTGCTGTCAGAATGTATCATTCCATGTCCAAATTGTATATAAGATGAAAAAATGAATGTTAACCTAATAAAACCTGTGGCATAAAAAAGCAAATAGTGTTCAAATTATATTGACACAATCTAGATCTAGATACCTATTGGTTTGTATTTATTACATAACATTTTTATCTTATCAGAATACCAGTTCATCAACTTATTACTGTTTATTACATGTTAACAAAATTTAAATGTTTAGCATGTTAAGAAAGTATGTGTATTACACTATTTTCAAGGCACATCACACAAGTGAATTATATAAATATACATTGACTAAAAGCCATATCAAAATATGCTATGACAAAAAGGTACACATTATATTTGATAGAAATGATTGCTGTAATGGTTCAACTAAATAAGTATACAGTCAAATGTTTTACGCAGGCTTTAGGATATATGCTATGCAAATGTATTCAAGATACAAAATATGACCTAACATAGAATATCAAAGTTATGTGCCTGAGAATCAAAAACACCCATAGCACTAAAAAAATGCCAAAAGATGCAAAAGAAAAGACGCAAAGCAAACATAAATCTTTTGCAAACATAAAGGCACCATCCAGGATGAGTAAAACAAAAAGGAAAGAATATCATTTAAACCAATTACACAATGTCACCCTATAAAGTCAATACAGAATCAAGTAATTAAAGGCAGAATAATAAGCTTACCCAAACAAAGTCCCTATTTGCTCCCCGTGCAGAAAGGGGAGTGTTGATCCCTAAGAGACGTACTCTGCTACACTGGCTGTACTGAAGCACTGAGCACAACAAAAGCTCTAGCGCATCACTGCTAAAGCGAACACACAACTACTTACTATAACACCATTTCCTGTGAGACCACTGCCTCTAAGCTCAGAGACATACCCCCTCCAAAACCTTCACTGTTATAGGCGATAATAGCGGAGGCAAATTCCTTGCTTTGAACAGGAAAAAAAAGGAAAAAAATGTAGATATGATATTCCTTCTAGTGGAGTGGATTTACATCAGTTCATCTCCATGTATATTTATTCAGGCTATAATAGACAAAGTTCTTCCTGGTATACTCCTTTTCCTCTATCTCCTTTATTCCTGTATGTCAGTACATAAAAAACTATGCGGGTGCTGAAAAAAAAGATACAGGAAGCAGTGGTTCAACAGAATTAAAAAATCTGCTGTATTTTGCTGTTGAATATCTCAGGATGAATCTGTGTTCTCTTCCTTATTCGGTTCCCCCCTCATCACAAGAGCTCGGCTGCACGTTATTCTGCCAGTTGCACACAACTTGCAGGACCTGTGATTGCAATTTAATTGCAGGAATCCCATGAATATGTTAACACTGTGCAGTAAAACGGACAAATCCAGAGAAGGCGTCAATTAGGGAACATGACAATAACATGGTTACAAAACTGCATTCTGCTAGCAATCAGGCTCTCAGAAAAAAAACAGGACATTTTCAGACATCCACATGTATTGAAGCAGCTTACCCTTTCAGTCTTGTTCCAAAGGCAACCTCCCACTGAGCACTAAGCTCGGGTGTCATCTGATGTTTGACTGTGATATGCCCTGGCTAAGGTTGCCTAGCCTCGGTCCATAGCTGATTTATATGGGTTACTGTGCTGGTGATCATGGAGGGGAGGCACTGGTGCGGCGTGCCGGCACCCCAGGGGTGCGCAGAGCAGTGAATGCAGGCAGCTCCAAGAGAGGGTCCCAGCCAGTCAGATCTTCAGGTTAGACACCAGCCACCCGGGTTCTCAACAAAAGGATCATAATGCTCGGAGAACAGTTGCTGCTCGCCACATCAAATGAACTTCCAGCGAGGGAAAGGCAGAATGTGAGCATGAGAGAGGGAGGGAGAGAAAGAGAGGGGGGGGGGAGGGTGCACAGCATAAAAACCAACAGCTATATGGCTAGGACCATGCAGGGCTATCTTTTATTCTGCGGAAGGGAAAGAATTATATTTGGCTAAAACACAGTTACAAATGGAAATTGTGGATCTCAGTGTAACTGCGATATACTTCATTGTCTTTCCGTTCATGACTTCCTAGTAAAGGAAGGCTGGTGAGTTATGGGACAATCACTAATATACAATAAAAAAAAGCGGCTATATTAAAAATGGTTATTTGTTTAAAGCCTTTGCCCCTGAGCACCATGTTGACTGAGATTTTTAAAAAGCAATTTTCTTCCTGAATCGTAACGACCCTCATTACCTTCCCTGTGGAAGACAAGTCAAATGTGACATGCTGTCTTCAGCAACTGTGTGCGGTTAAAGATAATTTGACAATCAAGGTGATTTGCATTAGAGACAAAAGTAGAGAAAATTCCTGTGTGCAGTTGTGTCATCAGCTTTCTAGAGGGTATGCACCTAATATTATTCAGGCTTGTTTAAGGTTTTTTTTAAAGTACCAATAAATTTGAACTTTCAGCAGTGGAAATTACATTTTATGGTGGCATTTTCAATAATTAAGCCCTGACATCCTTAAATTTCTTTCACTCTCAATTAATGGTTTATTCTACAGGTCAGACTTTAGTGATGGATACTCTTCAAATTTATTGGCATGGGCTGATACACATGGCTATGTCTTGATCTCTTACTAAAATAAGTGTAACAATATGCATGAAGATATTATCAACAATAAATCTGTTATTAAAATTGAATTTTCAAGTAAATCTTCGTAACGGATATGCTCTGGCTCTGAATCATAAACACAAAACGATGATATGTAAAGCATATACATTTCACAAATCCGAAAAACACAAGGTAAAATTGTATTTCATTGTTATAGGTATGATTTCCAGCGCAACATGCATCCTCCAAATATATATTTAAGATTTTTTGAAAATTAATAAATTGCAAGAGACACATTTTTTTCATTTAAAAATGTTTACATATATTATTATTATTATCATTATTTGTAGTAGTAGTAGTAGTAGTTGAAGTAGTAATATTACTATTATTTTGTATGACCGCTGTCCAGTATTTGGAAAAAAAATGAAACAATGATTTTTTTAAATGTTGGTACTCTTTCAACATTACAAATAATATAGCTATTTCTGTCTATGGGGCTCTAACATAGAGCAGACAAAGGAATCAAGGGGGCCAGCTTGCTTTCATCCAATGCATAGCGATTTACTGCCCCCTATTGACTTTATTTTTGGTAAATGGAAAACTGATGTCCCCATTGTTCTATGAATGCAAGTCACATTTTGATGGCACTGATTCTCTATCAAGCACATTTATTCAAGTGACAGGCAAATAATAAACAAAAGAAAGCAAAACAATGAGTTGCAGCAGCTGCATAGCCTGCACAACTAAACTAAACATATAAACCAAAAAACTGCAGTTTTACACAGAAACGAAGCCTTGAGGATGAATAGACTACTGGTCTAAATGTTTCAAGGTGGAACACTTCTCACAAAAGACCTGTAGATTCAGTTTTCAGTATAGCAAGGACAAATTTCTCGCACAGAATAAGGCCATCCCAGAAAATCTATACTGCATTTTTTTGCCATAAAGCACCAATTAAAGAAAGCATGGTCTCGGTAGACATACCAATACGTAAGATGACATCATGCTTATTGAAGGATACTATACTCTATTTGTTCTTTAAAAGTAATTATAAATGGCAGTCGTAGTCCAGTGTTTTAGCTGCTAAACATTAATTGTTCTGCAATGACAAATATTGAATTACAGTTTTGAAACTTCAGTAAGTGTTACAATATTGTTACAATGTTACAATATTCACGTTTATTTTCATACTTCTTCGAAGTGCAGACTGTTTTTTTTTCCTAAAATTGTTTGTGCTCTATTATTCATCTCAAATGTATTATTTAATTAGCACCTGTTGTACAGCTATAACTATTTCCTGGCTTGTGAAAAGGAAGTGTCCATACAGAATTAGAAATAAGATTCTCGGTTTATTCACTAAATGCTTTTTTAGATTTTTGTAGGTTGTTTGCAATGCATCTAGCTGAAATGCAGGATTGGTATTTTTATTTCAATATAACTTCCGCATCCTACACAAAATAGGCCTACACAAATGTTTGCATAGCTTTACTCAGAATTGATTCCGATACATAGATATACATTATGTATTGTATCTATAGGCTTTTCTTTTAAATTAACAAGAAACAAAAACTTTTCAAAATATTATAATTTATACTTCTCATATATTTTCTTTTGCAAATAATGTAGAAAATATTTTGTTGTTTTGACTTTTAGTCTTCCCAATATTCTTGCAAACATCAAATATATTGCCTTCATAATGTGAAGATACACAAGGGAAAATGTAGCAGGAAACATAAAAATAAGACATCGAAATTATAACACACGCTAGCTATCTATAAATCCTGAATACAGTTAATTCTCCCAATGTGTATGTTCTCCTTTAGTTTTCTGATGTTACTGACATACTATATTAAACATAAAGAGCCGGAGAAAGCATGCAGATGGCTAATAAGAAAATAACTGTGAAAACAGTAACATATAAAAACAAACAAAACAGGCAAGCTATTGTTCACTGTGCCATGTGGATAGCACGATAGCATCTTCCCTGGTAGGCCTCTAACTAGACACTCACTCGCAGTGAACTGTGGTCCTGTGCAGCACAACAAGACACTCTGGATTTCAGGAAATGGGCCATGCATCAACAAACAGCCAGTCTTATGGTGTCCATTCTTCAAATCGGACCTGCCAGCACAAAATACATTAAGGCCAGTCACCTACTATTTTGGAAATCATGATAATTACCTCTGTTTAAAATGCCAGGCCACAATGCGCAATGCGTGTAACCTCTCGAACCACCATCTGAAAGTTTCATGATTTCTCTCGTAACTTGACAACTGATACTTAATGTTCCCTACTGCCATTTCAAAATAAGAGGTTTTTTAAAGCTGGCATAATTTTGAAAATGTGAGCTTTAAAACACAAATCAAACCAAAAGGATTCCAGAAGCTTGAATGATGCCGCATACCAAAGGTTATGGCTAAAGTAAAAAAAAAATTGGAATTTCACATGGTCTGGACCACAGGCAAAGCATGCTATGAAACCGTGATGTAATACACTGAATTATTTCAGATTCAAATTGTCTGTAGGTTGTTGGCATTAACCTGTTCTATATGCCTGAGCAAACAACATACTTATTCTATTGGTTTATTTATACAAACACATAAATTATAAAATCTATTCTGTGGCGGCATTTTCTGGCAAACAGTAGAGCTGTTTTTTAATATTATTTTTTCTACATATAGGGTAGATTTATGGCCTTTATTCTGATATGTTCTTCTTAAAGAGGCATTCTGTTAGAAATACAAGTTTTGTACTCCATCTGCATGGCTTCAACAGGTTATGCTTTCTAAGGGAATAGAGCAACAGCTTCAATGCTTACAAGTCTCCTAGTCAACAGCCCAAGCCCAAGATAAGAGTGAATGGATCCCTGTTGTCTCTCCCATTACCCTTTCTAGCAATGTAAATAGGTTATTCCCTCATGCAAATAATGTGTAAGTTTTTAAAATGTTAGTGATTCCTGTTGTGGTTGAATTAAAACTTCTTGCTTTTTCAATCAGCTTTCAATTCTATTAAACTTTAGACTTGAGTAGCTTTAACAGTTAAGAGCTCAAACTGATAAAATCTATTTTTTATACTCAGGAACATTCATGTGACCATGCAAAGAGACACGTATGAAGTCATAATTGGTAAAAAAAAACAAAAAACAGAGCTAATTTGTAGCTAAGGTTGTAGTGGTAACATATGCTTATTATAATGTGAACGTTACAAAAATAAAACTATTTTTACAGGCTCCTCCCTCAGATATTGTCATATATCATTCTGATGTCGGGATACCCTCCCAGTTTCATCATTTGAATTCACCTGTCAATTTCAAAGGGAAATTATTGTGTGTCACTAAATATTTATAGCTGGTAAGCTATTTGTGTCTAATGTCCATAAACTGACCTCGGTATTGACCTCTAATAGCTGCCGTAAGACCTGCCCACTCATGCGGCAGCACTAGATATATAGGGCCCATAAATCTAGTCAGATATTAAAACCTGAAGCTGTCCACACAGCAGTAATCACACAGAGCACTTTTTTAAAGAAACTATTTGACTAAACAAACATTAATTGTATGGGGGGAGTGACGTACCTATTTTAAGGTTAATTTTAGTGTTTTTAGAATATAAGACTTTGAAAAGTGTGTGCATAAAATGTGCATTGTGAAACATTTAAGTCATGGTGTTTTGATTATTCCAGAAGACTCCTAATTAAAATATATTTCCTGTAATATGCAAATCGCATGTCTAGTAAGTAAATAGATAATTTATTTGTAACTGTGGCCCGTCTACATATAAATTGGATTAGTTTACTTTTAACCAAACTAATGCTGCTAAATTCGATTGCGTCAACAGTACCTAGAATTGAATACTGTGCGTGAGAACTGGACCAGAGACTACAACGGGACTCTAGACTGCCCCTGAAGGTAAAGTACATTGTATCAGATAGAGCAGTTATACATGGTGTTGATGGCATAATACCTCATTTCTCATTTTATTGCATGTCCTCCACAATCACAAAATATTTGTTTATGTTTGGCACACGGTTGCCAAGTCTGCGGATTATAAGCAACAGGCCTAAAAATGCGAAGTATTTTCCAAATGAAGTATAGAAAAACACACAGAATTTAGAAAAGTATTGTCAATTGCCAATTGTATTTGTGCAGCCAATTTGTTTAAACTTAAAAAGTCAAATGTGATGTAGATTGAAGTGCATTGTATGTACCGCCATCTAGTGGTTCAATGATCTCCCTGGGAACTACTGGGTATGGAAATTGTCATTCCTTCGCTCCACCAGAAACTTAAACTTAGAGGAGCTAGATCTGCTGTCCAAGTGGCTCTGACCTGAGTCAGCTGAGCAGGCTATGCGAATCAGGTCAGTCCAAATACACAACCCTACAGCAGGTCTCCAGATGGTGTGGCAAAGGCTGGAAGAGACATACGGATCACCAGATGTTATTGAACATGCATTACTAAAAAAAGTAGAGGACTTTCCAAAACTCACCAACAAGGGCATGAAAATATTTTGGAACCTAGGAGACATCCTCATGGAGCTGGACGCTGCCAAAACAGACGGATATCTGCCAGGCATAACATATTTAGGTATGGCTCATGGAGTCAATCCAATTGTGGAGATTGTATCCCCTACAACTTGATAGAGAAATGGAACAGCCTGGGGACAAAGTATAAAGAGGAACATAGAGTCACATATCCACCTTTCCCCTCTCCTGAAGTAGCACGTCACTATTCTCACCTCAAGACAGTAGCTAATAAGATCCCAGCACTCGACCCAGATGCTGACATCCTTCTCCTGTTAGGAAGGGATGTATTGAGAGTGCACAAGATCAGAGAACAATACAATGGGCCCCACAACGTGCCCTACGCACAACGGCTTGACCTCGGCTGGGTGATCATTGGAGAGGTATGTCTTGTGTCATAAGTCCGCTAATGTAAGCATCTACAAGACAAATTGGCTGCAGAATGGACGAACATCATTTCTGCACAAAAACCATGTATATAAAAGAGAGTGTTGACACAGGAACACAACATTATGGTTCCCAGAGGAGCCCAGAGACCTTGGGGTCACAGTGTTTGAGAGAACACAGGAAGATGACAGGATATCCTTATCCTTAGAAGATGCAGTCTTCCTCGAGACCATAGACCAGTAAGTGTTTATGGATGAATCAAACAGCTGGGTAGCACCTTTACCCTTGTGTTCACCTCGTCCTCACCTACCAAACAACAGAGACCAAGCGGTAAAACGTCATTCCTCGCTGCGGAGAACCCTGGAGAAAAGGCCGAACATGAAAGAGCACTTCCTCGCCTTCATGCAGAAGATCAAGCTGAGCCAGCCCCACCTTTAGAAGAAAAACAAGAGTTTTGCCATTTACCCATATTCAGGGTGTATCACCCTCAAAACTCAGGTCAGATATGTATAGTACTTGACTCCAGAACCAAGAATGAAGGTGTCTCCCTCAATGACATCCTGCTCAGTGGGCCAGACCTGAATAGAAAATAACCCATTGCAGTCACCATGCAAGACAAAACCCTATTGCGAGAACTCTCCACTGAACAGTATGACTGGGATACTCCACTTCCTGATGAAAAATAAACACAACAAATTGTGGAAGGAGTCATTGACAGAACTTGAAAAGCTCAACATCAACAGGTCCTATGTCCCTTTCTCTCTACTCTTCACACAGCAGAGAGAACTTTGTGTCTTTTCAGATGCTTCTACAATGGCAATAACAGCTGTAGCTGTTATCTTAGAGTAATAGACATAGAAGGCCAGAGTCATGTAGGGTTTGTAATGGGAAAAATCCAAACCCGCTCCACGCCCCACTCACATTATTCCCCAATTAGAGCTTTGTGCCGCCGTCCTAGCAGTTGAGTTGGCAGACCTGATATTAGAATAGATGGATGTTGAGGTTCATTCAGTAAATTTTACACTGACAGCAAAATTGTGCTAGGCTATATTCACAACACCTCCAGAAGATTATATGTGAATGTTGCTAATAGAGTAACTCGCATCAGAAATTCACACACCCTGACCAGTCGCACCATATTAGCACAGACCACAACCCTGCAGACCATGGGTCCAGGCCTATTCCTGCAGCCCACCTGAAACACACCAACTGGTCCTGAAACAGTCAAGAACCTATGAGCTTGTGGAGCCAGAAGGTGACACAGAGATCTGCCCACAGGTTACAACCTTCCCCACCAAAGTTACATGATATCAACTTGGCTCACACAGGTTTGAGAGATTCACATGAGCTATTGCAAAGCTCAACCTCAAAGCCAAGTCCTTCTCCAAATCTTTAGCCACAAGAGACTTTAACAAGCTCACACAAGTGAAACACACAGTCATCAGATGTGTACAACGTGAAGCCTTCAAACAAGAAATCAAGTGCCTCACAGATGGAGAAGAAGTACCAAAACACAGTTCACTTGGGAAACTAAATCCTATCATAGATGAGAGTGGCCTTATGAGAGTAGGGTGTCACACATCATCAGCAGATATGTAATGGGATGAGAAACACCCCCTTATCATTCAACCTCGCAGAAAATGGCAAGAGGACAAACCAAATCTAAAATATACTTGGTATTAACGAAAGACACTCAAGTCAGTAGAAATGAGTGGCCAGTTGGGCTCATAGTCAAAACTATTCCCAGCAAGGATAACAAAGTCCGTAAGTAGAAGTCAAAATTGTGAGACGGGGAGCTTCAACAGTATTCACTAGGCCTGTTACAGAATTACTATTGCTCCTGTTAAAATAAATATAGTGGTATACTGTAATTGCACATTATACAATGTGATGTACATTGAAGTGCATTGTATGTAGTCATGTAGTGGCTAGAAAGTTTTCTGCATTAATGTATTTTGTCACTGTAGTCTTGCTGTAGTTCTGGAAGTATTTGTAAGGGGCAGGAGTAAGCAAACACGAATGAGCAAGCTGGAGTTTATACAGTGCCTTGCAAAAGTATTCACCCCCCTTGGCATTTTTCGTGTTTTGTTGCCTTACAACCTGGAATTCACAT
>JAOVYW010007828.1:0-10566 GCA_025775045.1 Hiodon tergisus
ACCCCCCCCCCCCCCCCAAGCCAACCCCTCCTTGGAGATTTTAGAGGTAAAAAGTTTAAGTAGGTCAGTGCGGGTTCCTTAAAGCAGTTCCATCAGAGGCTACAGTCAAAACGGCTCAGTCGTGGCATGCAGCACGCTCACAGTTCCGCGATAAGAAAGTCTCATTAACTTTCCTTTTCTACTTCGATATTTCGGAGTTGCTAATGCGCACGGGCGCGAATACAGTGGGTAGTAATGAAAGTAACGTTTCCACTGACGGATTGTAGACTGGTTGTCGCTGTGAGCCAGTCAAAGAGCTTGGCCTGTTAATAAAATAATTTTAAAATAATTTTAATTGTTAGATTGCCTTTAATACATTGCTGTACATTTACAGCTTTGAAGAGTGTGGTATCATTTAAAAACTGTTTCTAGGATTGTTGCAAGACATAATGCGACAACAACTTGGCTTGCATTTGTTGTAACGCAACACCTAGGGAAAACATTCCCATAACTGTCTTGTGTTCACATATTAAATGAGGCACTGAGGCACAGTGTCCCAGAGAAGTGTCCACCTGAGCAGCCCCCACAAGCAGGGGGGGCGGGAGGGCGGGGCTAGCGGGGGCTTAAGCACCCCCTGAAAAAGGCTGAGCCCCCCCAAACCCTCAGTAAAAAAAGTAATTTTAGTTATTGTTTTTTTGCGTCAAAATTCTTTAGCACCTGCTATAAACAGTCCAGCCCCCCCGTAGCTCCCCCAATCACAATCTTCTGGCGCCGCTGATACCCACTAGGATGGCCATCTCAGACAAGGTTCACCCCCCACACCAGCCTCCATTTTATCTCTCTCCAGACACGGGGGGTCACCTTTTTTTACGATGGGGCGGGGGGTGTCTCACACACATGCGCCAACTCACACATATTCACCCTTGGACTGACTCAAACACACACACACACACACACACACACACACACACACACACTGCACTCTGCTTGTTGTACCCACCTCCCCTTCTGCTTATGGTGTTTTTCTCTAATGACCTTTCTCAGCTAATACAAGACATAATTCCACTGGCTCTAGGCTGCCCCCTACAGCACATAATCTGCTGTATATACTGACACTCCACAAGAGACAACTGCACTTATTACTCAACCTTTGTGGTTTCTTTTGATTGTATAAAAAGGCGTATGTGACAATACCCTTTACACAACACCCAGTTTCTTCCCATGAGTGTTCACTTTTTGCTTCATATTTCTCCCCCTAAAGTCTTAATTACAGGACACTGTGAGAGGTCAAAATGAAAACTGCAGTGCTGATGAATTATTCACCTTCAAAGACGTGGTCTTGTTAGCCAAGAGCTCTCTCTGAAAATTATAGGACAACTTTGCAGGGGAGCACTTCCTGAATTTGACAGATCAATGAATATTCATACAGAGCAAGCAACCCTGCCCTCCTGTGGAGTTCGTTAACATTGATGAGAGGATAATGAAGCTGAAGGAGGACGGGGGGTTACCGACTGCAGACCAAAACTCTCTCAGCTTTATTGGTTTATGGCCCCAACAAACTCGACTATTTGTTTGTCTCAGTCGGTCACAGGGCCGGATATTTCATGCAATCCTAGGATTGGTTAAGCGTCCGTAATTTTTTCACAGTAGATTTCTTCCTAATAACCTAATAGTTGTTTTCCACAGGCAACACAGTAATCAATGAATTAATTAAAACCCAAATAGGTGACCTGTCTGTTGTGGTTTGCGTTTGCTCACATTTATTTATTGATTGATCGGTCTTATCTTAGACTTTACCCCTGCTTTAGTTTTAAGTTTGCCAACGAAACCTTTGTGCCACACTGAGTCAGTCAAAGTCTAAGACACAGGAAAATATCTTTTGAAATTCTTGTGAACTGTGTTTACCTAGGTGTTTATCAAAGTATTCAGGGTGCAAAAACCGCAAACAGCCACGGTATTCCCACTTTCTCGTCCTTTCTCCTTCTCCATTGCACTACAGCAAATATATAATATATAACAACCCGTTAAATCTCCAGAATGCACTAGCTACTCATGCTCTACCAGACCTTTAAACATAATCACGTTTTATCCAAAGGTAAGAGGTCAGGGCAGCAGGGATCCCCTGAGTGTGTCTGTGAGTGTGTGAGCGTGTCTGTGAGTGTGAACGGTGTCAGCACAGCTGCCACGCTCTGGTGACAGAACACCGTCCCAAATCCCCCTCAACCCAGATGAAACCTGACACATGTCACGTTCTGATCCGATGGCAGTCTGGGCGCCACACAAACAGTGTCCCACATTTCCAACAAGCAGAGAGTTTGTGTGAGAGCTCTCAGAGTTAGCGGTGTGGAAAAACCAAATCTCTGTCTGCTAAAGTCATTATGTTTGTGACAGACAAGCTCTAAAAGGTTTTATGGTTGCTGTGAAGGGTCTGAGGAAGGCCTTTTTCTGTGTGACTCTCCCCTTCCCCCTATGGTCGACCTCACAGAGCCCACCACACACAGATTCGCCGACAGACAACTCGACTAGGCGCTGAGAGCCCTGCCCTGCCCGGCCACGCCCCAATCATCCCCACCGAGCCATGTCCTGACCTGTCACAGCGTACATAGCCCTTCGGTTCACTGCCATCAAGCGTATCACTATTGATCTCGTTGTTATACACCAGCGCTTGATTTTTCTTTGCGGCCTTTAACCAAAGCTAAACAAAAATGGCCTGTGTGCCCGAACAGTTGGACCAAGTCAAGACCACTGTCAAACTGACTTGAGAATGCAGTCTGACGGCGGTCCTGGCTCGGTCCGAGGGTCATCACCCTGACAGACAAGATTTATGCCCTGTTTACCTGGACCGCCAACCTCGGGCCGCTCAGATCCATCATGGGGCGCTGGACGTGAAACACTTTCTCAGGAGTGTTGGGTCAACCCTGCCCCCCACCCCAAAACCTTCTCGTGAGGCGACTCTGCATAAACACAGATGACACGTTGCAGCTCCACAGAAATCTCTTTATCTCCGCCGAGTAATCCCCCAGACCCTGATAACTAGTCTCCACACTGGCTAAGGCTGATAGGGGGTCCCTTGCAAAGAACTAAATATTTGTCCAAAGTTCTCTCACGCTTGTGTTCTCAGTATCTATTCTTGCCAATTTTGTTCTTGTTTTCCAGATACGAACATATCCCAGATACCAGAATATTCAATATTAAAGCTTGTCTTAGACCAAAACTTATTTTAAAACTTGTGTCCAGGACAAGCAGAAAATGAGACGCTAAGGTGTAAGACTATACTGTGTAACCTTATAAAGCCTATTACTTACCTACCAATAAGGTTCATGTGATGTCTCCGATAAGCCGTAAGTTATACAGTAAAATGCACGGAGCTAACAGTGGGGGGAGGACGTCTGCGGGTATCCCAGAATGCCACGACTCACTGCAGTTTCCCTCCGCCTGTTCACCGACGCCCCCCGCGCCCCAGGCATTGCGGCAATTCAGCACACAGTGCAGAATCACTGGAGTTGTACACAACACACCTGAGTAGATGCGACACGTCTACACTGAGCAACGATAGGGTTTTTTTTTTCCTGCCATTTTTACTTGAATATCACCCCCAAAAGAGCATCAGAACTGATTTAACCTGATAAACTCTTCTACACTTGTATTTCCCATCTAAGAGGAGTGTGTGGAATGGGGATCAGTTTGCTTTTTGCTACTTTTTTAACCTACACAAGGATCTGAATTGGGACCTCCTGAAATAATACTTTATACGTCATTCCATTGCCCAATTTCTCAGATTTTTCCAGCTCCTTCCTGCCCCGCTGGGCTGATTCAGTCACAAAGCAGAAACAAATCAGGCCCTGGTTGCCCCTCCTCCGCCGAAACACTCATGGTTCCCCAAACTCTCCTAGTTAAACTGGGTCCAGATGTGGGGCCCGGTCTCGACCCCAGAGCTGAGATGGGCCCCCTCAGCACGTGAATCACCACCATGTGCGTCACATAGAAAGGCCCAACAAATGGGAATGCTTAACACTGAGCACAGAACGCTGTGCACTAAACACAAAACACAGCACTTGGTCCTGAGCACTGAACAGAACGCAACACAGGGACCACTGCTCTGATCACTAGCTGGCTGAGCAGCTAGACAGTTGAGCGTGAGATGTTGAAGAGCCCACCAGGAATAAAAGGCATTCATTAGTCAGAAGTGAATTTAGAGGTGTAGGGGTCAGGATAATGGATTGGTAATGAGTGCCGTTCAAATCTCAGAAGTGATGCTGCTTGGTCTTTAACGTTCAGTCTTCTGGTTCAAATGCAGTTGCATTGGGAAACGTTCCCTTGTAAGCCCTGTTACAATAGCCTTTGATCAGCGAGTTTTGCTAAGACAGTAAATAAATAATAACCTTCTGCCAGATCCACTGACGTCATGTGTTTTTAAAAGGCGCATAAAATAAAGAGACACAGAGTCCTGACAACACAGAGTCCTGACAACACAGAGTCCTGACATCAAAGAGTTCTGACGACACCGCGCTCCCAGCAGGAGAGGACAGGCAACATTGGGCCTGTCCCACAGCACTGCAGAGACCGGGACAAATGTCAGGTTTCAGTCACACTACCAAAAACATGCACTTTAAATCCCATTAGAGTGTCTGCGTGCGTTTGTGTGAGAACTTGCACTAGTGGAGCTTTAGTAAGTCAGTGTTGGGGGAATGTTTGGAATGCCACACTTTTAAAAGATCCCAGCCAATGGGGAAGGCTATCAGTTAACAGCACAGTACCCATGACTGCGGATGGTCACACACGCACTCACACACACACACACACATACACACAAACTCAGTTCAGCTACCACACTGCCATCTTCAGGGCTAAACTACCACTGTCTGCAGTGCGACATGCACCCTCAGGCACACATGCACACAGGCACTGCCGGACGAGTATAAACGCAGGGGGTCAGTGTACAAGCCATGTGGCTTTCATCAGTGCTGAGAATGGGGGGATAATAACCTAGAGGTCTGACCTTGTGTTCTCCCCGTCCGGGCTGAGCAGCACAATATCACACATAAACACTGTCTGTCAGGTAGACGGGCAGCCCGTAGATACAGGAACTCATTTTCCCAGCACTCTCCTGCCTCCCAACACTTTCGTTCTCCGCGTGAAATTCTATAACAGGATGAATGGCCCTGAGAGAGATCGAAGGCATCATCTATGTGTATGTGCGCGCGTCAGTGCGTGCCCGCGGGAGCGTGTGTGGCTGGGTACGAGCGTGCATGTCGGACGACGGGCTATTTCTGATTACTCTTCCTGCTTACCCAGAATTCAGAGAGGCGCTGAGAGGCACCGGCCAATCAGAGTCAATTCTGCCCCGCTGTGGAAGACAGAAGTCCATCAGGAGCACTCTGCGGGGAGGTAACGACCGCCGTGAGACGCTTGCGGTTGGACCGCACTCTGATGGGGCTCGCAGAAAACCATCAGACCGCAAGGGATGAGGGTTAGTTTCCTTTCAGGCTTCAGCATCGCGACGTGGCGCAGGGCTCCCCCATAGAGACAGGATGCCTAGCTCTATAGGAAGATTGATTAGTTCTGATTATCTTGAACTACAGCAGAATACCGTTAGATCAGACCACACTGTAGCCCAGAGTAACCCAGGGCCCAGGTAAAACGTAATCAAAATGAAAAAGAGTGAATGCTTCATTGCAGTACATTTTGTTCTTTCATATTAAAGAAATGATTGTTTTTAAGGACTAAAATATGGTCTTTTTATGGTGGTAATGAGTTTATTGTAGTGGCTTAGATGGCCAGTTAAGCTTCATTTTGACTTCACTGACCTGACAAGACACCAACAGCAAGCCTGTAATAATAACTGGCCTATAATAACCTGATCCAATAGAAAGTTCTGAGTAAATAAAGCAACTCGTCACTGCTTTGCCGTTGAGGCTCCAAAACAGGCCAGACAATGGCCTGACGTACAGTGAATAATTCAAATCCTCTTGCCACACAGAACTAGGTCAACGGGACGGGGGAGTGTGACTGATTTCCTGGGCCAGGTGAGATAAACGTCTTTATCCGTCTCGGAACCCGTTCTGGGGATAACGAAGGAGCATGATGCAAGCCAGCATTTCTGTCCTTTTTGACGTTTGCTTTTGTCTTCTCCCTGAGATGAGGTCACCCTGAACGCTGAAAAAACAGGGGCGCACCGTGAAGCGGGGAGACCACCGGAAACCGCGGGTTTAAGAGCAGCAGTGCGAGTCTACCGGCATGGTACTCGGGAAAGCGGTAGCGGGTCTAGGTTTTGTCTCTGCCCTGAGGGCTGGTGTCCCTCCGATGGCGTCCCTCCGATGAACGTCATGGACTCAGAAGGGTTCTGTAAATCCACGGATTCCGGGCCGCGTGAGACCCGAAACAGTTGTGCTCTGTGTCCCCTCAGAGTAATGGGTTCTTCTCCTGAAGGGAGAATCGGCCCAAGCCCAGCCAACGTAGGCAGAATCGGATGTGACCCATGACTCTCGCATAAATATTTTGGTTCTGCCTAATACATCTTACAAAACTGTTTATAAGGAATTATTTAATGTTTTCATAAAGAGGAAGAATATAAACCCTTCCACCCGTAGAAAAGGACAAGAAATACAACAGTACTCACCTTGAATAAATATTTTTCTTTTAAAACATGGACATCTGTAACCCTGCTCGATCGGTCAATCTTGTGACGTCACCCAACATCTTGTGACCTATCTAACAGGTTTTATTAAAACGATACATTAAAGCTATATTCATAAACAAGGATGGCAATGATCTTTCTGGAGAAATTATAGTTTCAATGTAAATATCATTTTATTTCTACAGTACAACTGAAAAGTGGAAACTTTTACTTTTTATAAATAAGAATTCCTTTATTTTTTTATGGCTACCTTAACCGCCGCAGCTCAGCCAAGAAACCTTGATTGATATGGTTGTAATTACTCAGTATATTTTATCGAGTAACTTCAAGCTCGTGAATACCTTGGGATCATGGGAGTTGCGGTGTTCTAACTAAAACGTGCAGCAGTGAAGCCAGAGAGGCCTTCCGATCTGAGAGACACAAACAGCAAAGCCAGTTGGAACCACTACCTCCCTGTATGAATGAGGCGCTGCACCCGGTCCGTCACGCGTTACAACATGAAAAACGACCAAACTAGGGTAACAAACATGCCAGCTACAGAGCAAAATCATCTAAAATTGTCA
This sequence comes from Hiodon tergisus, assembly GCA_025775045.1. Taxonomy (NCBI): domain Eukaryota; kingdom Metazoa; phylum Chordata; class Actinopteri; order Hiodontiformes; family Hiodontidae; genus Hiodon; species Hiodon tergisus. Next base: position 7,180 of record JAOVYW010007828.1, read on the forward strand.
CTGAATCCGTTTTAAAAGGATGGAAAAGGCTACCCTAAAGCACATCTACTGTGTCTTGGAATAAATATTTCATTTGTTCCCCCGCAGGAAGGTTTTGAGTCAGTGAGTGATCACAGCCAATAACTTGGCCGTGTCCGCTTGCCCACGGACTCCCTTATGAGTCAGACTCGGAAAGAAACATCTTTATTTTGATCTGTTTCTTACTTGAGATCTTACGTAAGTGGGCCAATGAAAGCTGATTGTTTGTGTAGTCTTTTTTTTTTTACAACGAAGGCGATATTTTTCGATGTATCCTCATGTGGGTTTCACGTCAGCCGATTGTCTATTTATTCCAATTAAATCTAGGATTGGAACAGTGTACGACAAAAAAAATTCGTTAGCGTATTGTTAATGGCCTTCCTTTTGCCTAGTAAAATTTTGACAATACATGAGATTATCTGGAAGCTTGTCTCAAGATACTGCAGTTACATCAAATAAATGAGAACTTTATCGTCACAGGCAAGCTGACAGCGAACTCGCTTGAATCTTATCCGCAAAATACATTTCACTACAATCATAACAATTCTCGCTGTGATCAACATAAACGATGCAGTGCTAATGAACGACGCGACACAATCTCAAAATGTCAGGGACCAATGCTTGCAGAACAACCCCCAGACGTGTTTTGTATTCCTTCTGGATTTCGTTGTCATTAGGTGCGGCAGACAACGGCCCATTGGTCAGGTGTGAACCAAGGCCAAACGCCACACCGGGGCTCACCCACCACGCTGATTAAACTGTGTATGTGTTTTCTCATTCATGAAAAGGGCTGCGATAAAATCAGCCGCTTAATAAAACCATAGGCCAAATCACCCAAAGCTGCCTAATAACCCTGCAGTGGTCCTATAAATAGAGTGCCTTTCCTGTACCATAGGGCTACACAGAGATGTCACAAGTTGCAAATATATATATATATATATATATATATATATAAAAGACTTGGCAAATGTGTTGCTTAGGATGAAAGAGTGATGAAATAGTTTGACAAAAAAAAAATGCTTTGAGTTGCCTGTATTGTTTGACTTTAAATTGTGACTGTGGGGATCTGTCTTCAGGGCCGCAGCTGAATAAGATTGGTGGTGAGAAATCAATAAGTACAAACTTTTCATTCTCACACATTTAATCTGCAGAGAGATGACTGCACCGTCCAGGGTTAATGACATCATCATTCTTAGCCCCACACCAGACGGTTCAGCAGGGCTGCAGGACGGACCCCAGTGGCCGCGTGGCTTGATTGACGGTAATAAGACTGAGTACGGACCTCGCTGCATTGGATAAATCTGCCGGGTCGATGGTCCTCTGGAACACGCTTACAGAACAAGGTAACTGTGTTTTGTGTGTCCAAAGCCTTGACATGTTTCCCTAATATTTGCCTGGTTTTATTCTTGTGGCTGCACATTAGAGTGCAGGGAGCGTGTGTTTGATTTAGATGATCAGTATTTAAGACACATCTCTGCCATTTAGGTGCAAATCCCCCCTGGCCCAGACCCCCCCCCCCCCCCCAACCAGTCTTTTACCAAGTCTGGGCAGATGCTGGAGGGTGGGAGAATTACACAGCTTTTTTTAGCGTAACACATTGGATCGAAGCTGACAGATTGTCTGTTTAATTTATTAAGATACATTTAAAGGTTAACAGCTGCAATCCCGTGGGATATGAGATTCAGGGGGTTAAAGGTGATGGGGCGTGACCAAGAGAAAGGCCTTGCCCTGCCAGTGGTTTAAACAGGGCGTCGGTGAGGGAGGGGAGACAGGGGTGTTGTCCTGTAACGAGTGGGGAATGACATGTATGTAATAGGCTCCAGCGACTGGGTGTATGACATCACTGTGTGTGTGTGTGTGTGTGTGTGTGTGTGTGTGTGTGTGATCGGGACCCATCGGGACTGAAGTCACAACGGAAAGCGGAGCAGAGTGAAAAGCAGAGAGCCCGACGAGAAGCGGAGTGAACAGGGAGATCTGTGACGCACTTTGCGTCCCGCGCCGGAGAGCACAGGCCGACGGGGGAGGGAGAGGGAAGAGAGTGCTCTCCTCTCCACGCGCTGAGACAGAAATACTCACAGAGAAAATCCATTATTGACCAGCAGGCTTTTAAGCAGCGGGACTCGCTCTGCTTCCTGCACGTAGGCTCACCTGTGACTTCCGTAGCTCTCTGGCCCCTTTTACTGTTACTGGACGTCCGAAAGAGCAGGAGGCGAGAGGGGGGAACAACAGGTGAAGAACATCTGGAGTGACCACCCCACCCAAACTCAGTGCTTTTCGCTGTGGTGAGGGGGGGGGGGTCTCCCTGTGGCGATGTCTGTCTGTCAAAGTGTGTGTCTGTATGTTAAAACACGTTCCTCCTTGTTTCTTGGCGGAAAGCTAACAGGCTCACAGGCTCCTAATAGAATCAGCCCAGGCCTGAAAGTACAGCCGGGTCAGTCTTGGCCAGGCTAACATGTAACCGTCTCCTAACACTGCTGCAGCGTTACATAAACGATATAAAAATGTTATGTGTCAGCTGGCGGAGAGGTTTAGTACCAACGTCTGACAAGAGTGCAGAAAAACTGACCCCAGTTGTAATTAATGTAAAGAGCATTGTACTATTTCTGGAGTTAAATAATCTTTAACTTCTTCTCCCTGTAATTGGGCAGCCTTTCATTTTTAATGCTCGATGACAGATTTAAATATTCCTACTAGACTTGACATTCAAATAATTTCCTCCCTCAGTTCAGAACGCCCCCACATATAGACAAGAAAGTGCACACACACACACACACACACACACACACACACACACACACACACACACACACACACACACACACACACACACACTCTCTCACACACACACACACACACACAGATGTTGTCTTGGTACTGACGTAGTTCGTCACTTCGGTTCCACACAATCCAAGGTCGACGTTCATGTTTCTTAATCTGACCTTGAGAATGGGAGCATCACAGAGGTTTTTACGTTTTATTACAGACATGACTAAACTCTGAAAGGGGCTGTAACACTTTCTAAATAAAGCCTGTTTCGCAGCAGTAAAAACACAGTTTCGTATTTTCTTAGAGGCACAATCCTGGTACCAGGGGGAGGGGACAGATGCTGTTTTCACTGAAGAGGAAGATATGAAACGTAGAGCACAGCACACAAGACTTTCTCTAGGGACCCGTTACATCCGCTCCACTGATCAAAATGCCTCGCCACACTGCCTCATTTCAACTCACTGCCCTGATCACACTGTCTCATAACACTGCCTCACCTCACTGCCCTGATCACACAGTCTCATAACACTGCCTCACCTCACTGCCCTGATCACACTGTCTCATAACACTGCCTCACCTCACTGCCCTGATCACACTGTCTCA
>JAOVYW010007832.1:0-10564 GCA_025775045.1 Hiodon tergisus
CTGTGAGCCACGGTGCCCTACACTGTCTGGTTTACTTCTCCATCTGTGAGCCACGGTGCCCTACACTGTCTGGTTTATTCCCTTATTTGTCCTCCCCGGTTGCATATTTTGCCAAAGAGACTTACGGCTTTCTTCTGTTCCTGGCTAATGCAGCCACATTTAGATTCTAACAGCTCTCCGCTGAAGAGCAAGGAGGTATGTGGCAACTTGGTCCTCTGAAGTTCTTTCTTTTGATTTGCTTATTCGATTCATGTTCATTATGATGTTTGTACATGGTACATGTGGATTATGATGAGGAAATGAAAAAGTGAGGTAAAAGCATTTGTCATGCGTAGCTGGTGTAGTGAAGAAATCTGTAGTGTTGCATTCTGTTACCTCATTTTGCAGGCGTCAGGGAGATTGCATGGCTGAAATTGTATATATGTATTATATATTATTCCCGGTGTCCTTCCTCAAGGGTGTGAAAGAAGTTTCTGTAAGTTTTCTGGAACCCTCAATAATCTCATCTGAATCTCCCTGGAACTGGGACTGTACCCAAACCTGTTCAATATGGCACACAGCAACATACTCCCTTTCTTACCCCCCCCCCCATAAAATATATGTTTATTCAAATAAAAAGATACCGCCAAAATTTCTTGTGTTCTTATGTAACCCAAGGTGTCAGGTGCATATTTTAATGGAAAACGTCCCCGGAGATTGGGAAGGCAAACGGAGAGAGCGTGCCATTAGCGATGTATAAACGAACCGCGGCTATTCCCTGTCCGTCAAACTACAGTCTCCATAATCTGGCTGTGTGGATTGAATTCCTAATTGATGAGATGGGGTGCAGGCAGGGGATCCGGTTCTTTTGAAGCTGTGTTTCAGATGCCTTCCAACGTCTTTGTATCTCTTTCATGGTCACTCGCCGTGAGAGTCGGGAGAAAAAACACTTTTTTTGACATCGGTGGGTCTGATATTAATATTGTTTCAGTCAGTGAAAACAGAGCATTGACCGGCAACTCAGGAAACATCAAATAAGACGGTTTTAAAGCGATCACGTCGGCAGTATTCGAAGAAGTCTGTTGCATCGGCTTTCATGGCGTAAAGTAATAGCCTTTTAGTTCTTTTCAGAAGGCTTTTTTAGTTTTTTTTCTCCTGTGGATGATGGTGGGGAAAAGGCTCAGAGAGCTGTCATTTCTGAAACATGATTGGTTTGCCGAGAATAATGTGCTCTTAATAAGACAATGTCAAGGTTTCGGTGTGACTACCCAGACAGCATTCTGACAGGAAACCAGCCGCAGAGTCAAAGTTTGTGTAACGCACGATGTTTCATAACTTGATGGGAACCAAATTACACGTTCTTACATATTTTATTCTTAGCTCCCGTCATGCCGAGCTAATTGCAGTGCTTTCCGGCGACATTTAGTACAGGGCGGATTAAGAGAGGGTGGCTCAGGAGCTGTCAGACGGCAAGTGTCAGGTAAAAATCAACTGTGAGTTTGTTTTGGCTCTGTGGAGATCTCTAGCTGGTGCTGATAAAGCACAGCACAACACATAAGGAATTGCCATGATAGCGCACATTTTGGAGTCAGATGATGAAGGATTGTGCGGGAGTTAAATTTGGGCCAGGCAGCAGCCTGATGGCATCATGCACGCATTGACCTGAAAGCGGTGGTTTCAGATGTTTGTATGTGGCTCACTGTTGCCCTTCATCCACTCCTTACTGAGGGTTTTTCTTTGTCTTTTTCTGTTGCTATTTCTCAAGCAGCCTTTGATAACCTTTCATTATTTAGTGTTTAATGTGTACCATGCAGTTACAACATGGCCTGTTGAGAGTCTTTGTATCTCCAAACGTAATTTATTATTACAAATCAAAAATGTAGTATGCTCTTACAGTCATCTCACGTCTAGCTGGATCTAAACAATGTTTTACAACAGGGTTCTCAGACTTTCATAAATAATTAAAAACAAAGGGATTTTATGCGAGCCATTTATTGATCGAAAAACTAACATCTGACATAACATCTAAACGGCCATGTTTCCATAATAACACCCTGTCTAAACGCCAGCCTCATATAAATGTGCTATAAAAGTTGTCTCACCAAGGACAGTGAACACTGATGAGTACATCGTATGTACATCCATTAAAGCTGTCCCATTAGTAATGAAGGAGAAAAGGAGATGAGGGTAGAGGTAGGAGCTGGAGAACATGAGGCCTGTAAAAGAGGCTTTTCCTTATAGGAGACTATCTATGGCTGTTTCTATGGACGAGACAGAGAGACGGAAAAGGAAGTCTAATGAGACCTTCTTCTGCTAATAAGAGGCACAATGTAGCAATCGAGGGAGAAGGTCAACCAAACATAAGCAGGCTTGGGTTGGAGACATTCACCTCAGTGACCTGAAAGACTTCACTTCTGCAGGTTCTGACCTGTCAGTTGAATGAAGCTCAGTGAGCTGCTCTTGGAAACAAAGCAGCCCTCACCAACCTCAGCACCGTGATAAACCAGCCCACATAAAATATTCTGAGTAATTCATCCTGGCCTGTTTACTCTGTAAATATTGATATGCATCCATTTACATATCCAGAAGGAGAAAAAAATGACTTCAAATTCAGGGACTGTGTTATGGTCGTCATTTTCCAATGGAAATCAATTTTGGTGGTATTGTTCTGTTGTATGGATGAAATATCTTATTTCAGAGTAAGCTTGGTAGAGATTTTTTACCGCCTGGCTGGAGAGAGGGTCTTTTGTATAAAAAGATTTTCAAATCGAAGCCGGGGGGAGATTTTGGCCCGGCCCGAAGTCCCTGGCAGTTATGTGCGGGAGGGGGTACAGTGCCACATCAGAGAAACAGCCCATCCCACCTCAAACAGCACATGCATGAATCTGATGCAATTGGGCACAGCTCCCCTATCAGAAACACTGAGAACTCCACGATGATGCTTTCACTTCGCCTCACTTTGATGCATCTGATCAGGATGTAATCCTGTGTTATTTTTTCCCCTGTTTTCCTTGTCTCAGGGACCCCTGTGCTACATTTTAAAACACTTTCGGATCAGGGCAGGAATGAAAAGCAGCTACTCTTGAGTGAAAGCTTGACAACACAGGTGTTCCTCATAGGCACATGCAGGGGCGAGGAGGAAGCGGTGGGGTGTGGTCTACAGGGGGGAGGAGTCCACTTGGAGGTGTGGTCTACAGGGGGTATGGTCCACGGGGGGGAAGTCATCACTGCCACCGCCCTTCTCAGCTTTTATGCATCCACCATTGTAAAAGCACCAAAGGCAAGGTTATATATAAGATCTCTTTTTTCATAGATTGGTAGCACTTTGCAGTAAATCAAACCTTGAACATGCTGCGTATAATGAAATTGTATTTAAAAGTGTTTTCTTTATTTTTATATATTATTTCTTATACTAATAAACAGAAAAACCTATCAATTACTATTATGTAAATTTGATCCCAGCCTAATTGTGTATTTACATCGTAGTTACTGCATAAATAGATGTTAAGTTATGCATAATTACCGTGCTATTATGCATAGTTACATCATACATCATCAGTAAAACAAACTTTGTGAGTACACAACTGTACCCAAATCGATCAGGCTGAATGTGTTGCTGGTTAAGTATAGTGTGCAGTAGAGAACTGTACTGTTACCCTTGATCTTAATAACAGCACTGCTCTGTGCTTGCTGCACACATGTTTTTTATTGTGGGGGCGCATTAAACAAGTGTACGGTATGGCCATTATTTTGTGAGCAGGGAGGATTCATAACGCAATAAGAGCACAGTGCTGAATGATTTATCACAGGACTCCGCAGATAAATCACTGGCCTCACCTATCCTTTTCATTTATTCATGTGCCATATTATTTATAAGCCGCCGTCCTGGATAATCAATATTCTTGATTTTAATTGCATTATGCTCCTTGCCACTCTGTGTCAGATGACATGCGTTTGTGTTGAAAATGTTAATTAGAGCGTCAGTGGAGTGATTCAGAGTACCGGCCGATCCCGTTTATTCAGCATGGCCCTCTGAAGGGCCGACGATACCTGTCTGTTCCAATGACGAAGCGTCTCAGTCACTTGATTAAGCTTCCTCCCACAAAACTGTGCATCTCGGTTAGATAATGTCGACGTGTGGTCAGCAATGATTACCATAAGACAAAAAGAAGGGTTTGATATCGCAGTGTGAGCAGCAAGCATCTCAAACTGCTCGTGCGCAAATTGGCCGTGATTACCATACTTAAACGACAGGACGATGCTGGATTGTCGAATATCACGTCGCAATGCGTGCGCCTAGGTGCATTCATGCTGCGGTTTTAAAGTGGTCGACTGTAGAGGTCTTGGGTAATTTTTATGGTAGGCCACAATTCTCTGAATGACAGAAAAGCCAGATGAGGGGGGGAAAACAAACCTTTAAAAAACAATATCAGAACTGTATCCGTAATAGTGAGAGGCTATTCCACTGATCTGAGTCCATCTCTGCAGCTGCTGCTGAAGTTCGGCTTGTGACCCTTGTCTCCCGCGATACTGATCTAATCTCCCATGCAGCTGACAGGATGTGGAGTCCCTCCTCTGTCGAAGCACAGATAAATATGAGCCCAGGTGAGGAAGGGGATTTACAGCTACTTTAGGAAGCCATGTTTGTCAAAGGCATTGGACACACCTGATATTTGCCCAGGAAAGAACATTCCGGATGACTGGCAGGGGGCCTGTTTGCAGTTGGGATTGGGGAGGAGAGTCTAATCCCAGAGCTCACGGGGCTAACACGGAATCGAACGTGGCGACGCTCTAATTCCGGACTTTACGCCCAAGAATTGGAGACAGTGCCCAGTGACAACATCATTTGGCAGAAACCCTCCACCTGCCTCCTCCTAACTATCCGGCTAAAACACCTAGCAGGTTGATTATTATACCTAAAAGCGCACGCTGTAGAAGATCGGATATCCGGCCTCTGATTTAAATGCCTCCCTGTCCTGCGACCAGGTTAGGACACAGAAAATTGGATTTTCAGGACTGTGGATAAGCCTGTATTGAACGACAGTGTCAACATTGAGGGAAAAAAAAATAAAACCGACACCAAACTCTACAACTGTGCCCCTTAGGGGTTCTCTGCCAAATAAACAGCAAACGTAAATAGCAGAGGAAATAACAGAAATTAAAGATAAGAAAACCCAGCATCAGGCTATCTTTACGTTTGTTCATGGTTTAGGACATAGTCCCCAGGCACCTATTTGGAAAATATACAGGCTATAATAAGTGTACCTGTGTGACGTTTGCTTGCCACAGCAGTTTACTGTTCTGCTGGTGCCGGCGAATGTGGCCCAGATCCACACTGAACATGCCCGAATGGTGCCAAACGACTCGGATGTGGTGTAGTGTTAAATAATCGCTTCATGCGTTTTCCCCTCCCTCCATGCACATACACCGGGAAAAAAACGAAAAAAACTTGTTAATTTGATCATCTGTCCACAGAAGCATTTGTGGGCGTGCAATATGCCCGTATTTATCCCTCTCTCTCTCTCTCTCTTTTTAAACGTGGTTTTTTCCTATGCTTCACTGTTGCAAGACTCAGGGGGCGGGGGGTGTCGGGCGGTGTCGTGGCATGCAACGATGGGGTGTGTCCAGGTGGCCAAAATTAGACATTACTCTGTCTGCTGCATCGATCCTCCTGGCTTAGTTTACAACAATATGGATTTTAGGGTAAATACATATCTCTGGTGCACAGAGCTTAGCAAAACCCCTTGGTAGGCCTGATGTGGACAAGAAATCATTGTGCTACAGCGAGTGGCAGTGATCCTTGGAAGGTTGTGGGGGGCGGAGTCCATGGTAGAGAGATAACAATTCTCTCAGCATTTGCGCCGATCCATTGCCTCCCCCAGAGCTTGGTCAACCAGGTCTCTATCCTCATTTCTTTCAAAACCATCTACCCCCCCCGAACCAGCTCTCTGTCTTTCCCCTGATGGAGTTGAACACCTGAGCATCCTCACTTTGGTTGCGGTAATTAACTGGATCCCCACAGCAGGGTCCCTTTTTCTCAACCCGCAACCTTTCATGTCTCCTGAAGCTGCACCTCACCAGACAGCCTCAGTGTTTTCCTGACTTTCAATTGCTTTGAAAACTTGGCTCTTCTGACACACATCCAAGCGTATAGATGAAACTAGACAGTTAGCAAAAACGTTCTGGCATGCCCTCGAATGCATTGTTTCTTTGAATGTTTTGGCACTGATCAGAAAATGTAAAACCTCTCCGTTTTGGATGATATGCCACTCGTGATACAGTGGAAACTCCTGGCTCTCCATCTGTACGCTGAGATTTTTATACCTACCTCTTTTCATCCCACTTGTTTAGGTCAATGACCCTTTAGCTGACATTTCTAACTTGAACAATGCAAGGAGTACGAACTACGAAGCGCTTGTACACGGAACCTCTATTTATACCGAGTGAAATACCACAGGCAACTTTTTTCAGTTTCTGTGATGTTTTTTGCTGCGCGTTTTTGGTGTGAATAAATTAGATCATCTTGGTTTTTTTTTAGCTGTTATTGTTTGTGGGGCGTACGCTGTTAGTCTGTGTACGGATTTTGGAATTGTGTTAGAATTGCTGTTAAAACATACATTCTCATATTCTACTTGTAAATGAAATTTTTCAATATGAGGCTTACTGTAAATTACTACTTCTGCCTGTAAAAAGCGTATCTGCCAATGCATGATAACGCAATCTGCAATTTTTAGGCATCTGGATGTTTTTCTCAGACGTTGTTTATGAATCAGCCACCCACTTGAAAATGGTCTTTCATTAAACATACATCTACTTTTTGCAGCTTAATTTGATTATTCTTCAAATGCTTATTTTATTTTTTCATCGCATAACATTTAGCTTTTAAACTACTTTGGTTTTTGGCTAGATTTGCAATCAAATAATGAGGCATGCCAGTAATCAGGGACAGTTGTGTAGCAACGTTTTAATTACGTTTGCCCGAGGTTGTCCACTGTTCAGTATGTTCCTTTGAAGAACAAAGACAAATCCAAAAGACTAATATTACAGAGAAAAAAACACACAGGTAGGTTTGCTGTGCTCGACAACATTTTTCAGACATTTTGGTACAAATATTTTTGAGCCGTTCGGGGGCACAATGTCTTGATGGGCGGTATGCCTTATGACAGGTGCCATGTCACACCTCCTGTACATTACATCATCGCTGAACTGGCCTTGCAGTGTATGCACAGACTATCACCTGCCAATGATGAGTAAATAGGTGGTCGAGTATAATCCGGACCTGAATGGGTTTTGTTGAAGAGGTTTCTAAGTTCATATAGTTTATATAGTTTAAGCTATTGTATGTCTAATACTAAAGTTTAATCTAGAACGTGCGATATAGTGATCATTTCTGGATTATTATTATTAATTTTGCATTATTACAATTTTGATATAACTTTTGAGGTTTATGTGTTTTATGTAAAAGGAACAGACTACCGGGTTAATTGGTTTTGCTTGACTAGCAGTAGTAAATGGATGCTTTGACGCATTCCAGCCTGCGTATGGGGTTCAAGCACTCCTTATCAGGGCTGCTTGCAGTTCCCAGAATGACCAGCTGGAGCAGTGTTGAATCAGAAATGTCTCTTCGGAGCCTTCAGAGCCTCCTGAACGCTCACCTGTCTGTGAGACTAAGAGGACCGCTCGTCAGTGACTCCACACCACCCTTTTCTGGGTTCACTGATCAATAGCCAGAGGCGAGTCAGGAATGTGACTATTTGTAAGTATTGACCCTGGTCCCTGAAGGATTTTAGTTGCACGTAAGAGTGCTAGACTGAGGTGTGACTCCAATAATTCTGTTCACATTGAGTAATTAGTCACCCTATTCTCCAACCTCTTTGCTGACAAGTCCTATCACTTCCCGAAGAATGCTGGAGTTAACTTCTTGTGTCCTACAGAAAACCTACAGAAACCACAGTACCACAGTCAACTCCACAGGGAAGGGCTAAGCACCCCTGTCAGGTGTTGGCACCGGGTGATTTCTGCACGGCTCCACTCTTTGACACTTGGGCCCACCCCTTCCCGCAGTCTGCTGAAACAAGGCTCCACGGTTCAAAGGGTGCTCTTTGATCTTCCGCAGCTTTGTAAAGCAGAGCAGGACTGCATATGTGCAGATGTGTGCACCACAGCAAAACTGATTTAAAAAAAAAAAGAAGTTGTTCCTGCACTTTCACCGACTAGCAGGGATGCAAATGATCAAAAATGCCTACTCAGTTTTCTGAGTAAAGTCAAGTGCGGAACAGGAGCCCAGCAACGATGGTTACCTTTCCAAGCCGGCTGACTTCCTTTCATAACAGTAAGAAAATAAAAAATGAAAAGGGCCCTTCCGCTGATGTGTCTGCTGATGCAATTACGCTGTGTTTTCTGTATATGAGGATGTTATCACAGTTCTCCAGTAACCTCTGAGCAGCGAAATATGGGGGTCAGGTTTTAAATCTGCCCGCTGACAATGGCCTTTCCCTTTGTTTAGCCATCTCCTGTATTGTTGTGAAACGCATCAATCTCCCACTGATGCGCTAGTGCGACCCCATTGACCCCTCCCCTGCTCATCTCTGGCGGCTGGACCCCGAGCGCCCCGGTTATTAAAAGAGTCCTCCCGCGCCCATCCCGTCCTCATCCCGCTTGCTCACCTGTAATTGCTGTTTTCTCTCCGCCCGGGAGCCTGTTACCGCGCGGGCGGATGGCCGCGGCACCACGCACCTGCTGCACGGCGCCACCGCTGCTCGCGGGGTAAACGCCCGCTTCCTCTGCCGTAAGAGGGGTGGCGGAGGGAGGGGTAAAAACCCCTCTCGGCACCCGCCGGAGAGATCGAATGATTTATCATCCGAGCCGGCCCTGATTAATGAGAACGCGGGCCTTCAAACGCTTGCTTCCAATTCTGAAGATTTAACGTTAACTTTGCAAGGCCCTGACCAATGGCTACCAGGCTGCATGTCAGCTGTGAACAACAGACTTACTGTAATTGCTTTAGATTGGTGCTGTCAATCTTGCTAGAGCGTGGCCATCAATAGTACCATAACATTGTATGTCGTCAGTTATAATGCCCCACGAGACCACGCCCACTGTTTATACCCATCACTCATTCTGCATCAGTCTTTTATATCAGCGTTGCAAAGCCTTTATGGGCCGTAACGACGCTTTTAGCATTGGAGGTGTCCTGTTTGCCGCATTGGAAAGGTGGCACGTTTCTGAACTGATGTCCTCGTTCAGACAGAACGATTCTGTTGGCATTATTTTAGCCCCTCTTCATCTTGGCATTTTATTTGCCTTTTTTAATTGCAAGAAGGTCAATGACAATAATGTGACAACTTATTAGAAACCGCATTTGATGGCACTGATTTCATACCGCGCTTTGCACAGCACTTGGTTTCTAAGCAATTACCAGGCGTGCTATTTATTAATTTCATGGTTCACGGAGCATCAGGCACTATAAATAGTTGAGGCTGACAGTGTGATCCTTCACAATGTTAGTGGCTGCTATTGATTTCTGTTGAGATCCACAGGAGTTCTGTAACAGTCGGAGCTGAGTAGCTCTCTCCTTTCCCGGGCTCTGCGCGCGCGCACACGTTACCGCTCTAGCTACTTTACAGCTGTGCAGAACTCACCTTCCAAAACAATCTTTCGCTCCCTGCACCCGCTGAGTCCCGCGTTACATCAATAGAGCTGTTTTCTTAGTGCTATCACCGCACTGCCTGGGGAAAAAGAGAAAAAAGAAAAACTCATTCTGTGCTTGGATTTTTGACCACATTCCAAAGCTTGGCATCTTGCTGAACAAACTTGCAGACTGTGAAAGCACAATTAGTATTTTGCTTGCAAGAGTCTTCTTTTTGGGCAAGAAATGAGCTGTGACTTGTCACCATTTGCATGTTAATTAAGTATGCTAATTATGTTAATTAATTACACCGTGTTAAAAAAATACTTTAAGTAATTAATCATGTTTGACAACTATCAACTTGAACGGAATGAAACGGAGAAAGTCCTCGGTGCCAGCGTTCTGACATCCTGACCGCTCCCACAGCTCGTCATCGCCACGGTCGCCGGCACAGACGTGGCAGACGCTGGTAATAATCGCATCTCGGCGCCCGAAGCAAAGGGCCATTTATTCAACGGCCTCGCCGGCCGCGAGCAATACCGGCCCCCGACACAAGGAGGCGCTCGCTCTGTAAACGTCTGATGAATCCACCGCAGATTAACTTTGATTTGACCTGCATGCTGCAGTGCCTGCCCTGCTTCCTGCTCAGCATCCGTCTCCAGGCCCTTTGGTTGCCAACAAGAGAAACAATTACCCTTCCTTCCTCCGAGTTGTCAGCCGTTTTTTTGATTTTATTATTTTTCTCCTACAGAGTACAAGGTGTACGTTTCAGTGAAATATCTAGCCTGGTTGGGGGAGAAAAACGGTTGACATTTGGAATATCTTTTACTGGGCAGCCGTTTGTCAGAGCTTCAGAATTGGTTTTACACAATTCCCGCTAGTGCTGTTTTTTTTTTTTCTAGCTTTACAGGGTAATTGCGTAAACCTAAAAGAATTCCAGGAATATTTGCGATTTTA